>JANITX010185313.1:0-11355 GCA_027564395.1 Erythroxylum ulei
ATAGAATGAATCTTGTAAAGCAAAAAGTTTTTACTGAGTTCTACTGACTGATGTAGTACGCCACCCTCGCGGGGCACAGACTCGGATATCACCAATGATGTCGGGTTCGGATCAGGCGGGAGTGGGGTGTTACATTAGAGGCGAGAAGGCCTTAAAATTCAATGTCTCTAGGTTCAACATTAATAAACAAGACAAAAAAAAGGTTATGCATAAAGAGAAAGGAACTTGTTGATAACAACAATGGGGAAAGAAAAGAAGGAAGAATCTAGGAAAGAAGTGGAGGTAGAATTGAGAAAATAAGTTGAGAGAGAGTTAGGCAACTAGACAAGTAAAATATGGTATGAAGATTTTATATAGTGTAAAAGAGATAATATGATGGGAGGAGAAAGAGTAAGAATGTAAAGACTTGAATTTGATAAGGTAAGGAACTCAAAAAACTTAAGAGAATACAGAAGCTAAAGAATATAGGACATTAAATAATGAAGGCTCAATTAGGAAAGAAGAAGCTGCAGAGAAGCCAAGGACTAATGTTGAAGAAGTCTATAAAAACTACACAAAACTAGGAATAAATTTATGTTATGATGTAGAGAAAGCTTCTCTCCCTTCATTCTTCAAATTTCCTCATATTTTTCTATTTTGAATATAAGAGTTGCTTTCGCATAAGTAATAAAAAAAGTTAAATTATAAGGATACAATAAATGGATTCTTTTAACTTTTATAAAAAAAGAAAGTTTACAAGTAAATAATAAAATTAAAGTAAAAATATTGAATAAATTATTGAAAAGTCTTGTTATCTCAAACTATAATACCCTTAAAAAGATTAATATTTTAATAAAACTTAAATTATTTGAACATTTTAAACAATGATAATGATAAATTAATAATATTAAAAATCAAAGTGTAAATATAGTGATCTTATCTTAGTTTGGTGTTTAGATTGGGTTAGATTAAAATAGAAATTAAATTAATGTTAGTAAATAAGTTACAAAGTTGGTAACTACCCCTATTATTATTGGTCTTCGATTGAACGAAAAAAGATGAAAATTTTAGAATCATGCTTTATGTTGAACGAATTAGAAAAGATTATGTTGAGAACTTTCATTAATTTACTTTAGGAATTTGAAATTTTATCTTCTTAAACTATTTTTTTGTTCCTATGAACAAATTTTAATCATAAATTTTATAATTTGAGAAGATAAGAATAATGCGTATACTTTGTTATTATTTTAACAACTTGAATTGCTTTATGAAAAATTGCATTTGTTGAACCAAGAAGGCTCATTCTGAAGGTTTTGATGATTATAAAACATTCAGTTATGAATAATTTTGTTCTTATTGTGATATGTACTAAGAGTTCTTGTTTAAACATGGTATTATTCATTTAAAGGAAGAACAAGTTTCAAATCTTGCGGGATTATACAAAAATTTGAAACTATGATGTGATTTAATTCACTTGGAAGCCTATTTCAAGGATTTCAATTGCTATTCTTATATTTTAAAACAAGTTAGAAAGGTGCCAAACAAAGGAGCATCAAAAGAAGCGTGAAGGACTGAAAAAGATGCTCTTTGGGATAATCTTATGTTTGATCAACCAAATTGGATTGGTGTACTAGATAGAAATTATGTGTCACAATAATGATTCAATCATATAAAATAGATTAGTCAATTAAATAGAGAATTTCATTTTAGGGTAAAACAGTCACATTTTGCCCTATAAACAAAGGAATGATCCTAACACCAAACAAAAAGGTTTTAAACAAGTATAAAAAGTCTCCCCTAAAATAAATGCATAAGAACATAAGAGTAAACAAATATTAAAAGTGATTATTAAAAAATTTTGTAAAAACATTGATTTTTACTTTCTAGAGTGAGAAAACATTATTGCAGTTTACTCTTCATCCATCAAAGAAAAGTTATAACAAATTCATAATTCCTAAAGGAAGTGACAAAGTGGGCATAGATTAAAGAGGCCTAGACCATTATAATTCATAATACTTTCTTATATCTTTAATTATTTATACTTATTATGTAAATTACAATTTAACAAGCTCCATTTGACTACATTTTAGTATGTAGGCCTATAAAAAAAATAATTAGAGTGTCAAGGGATTTTTCCTTGTAAAGATACTGTTAAACTTAAGTTAGTGGGAGTAAAGGGTGCTAAGTATATAGAGAAAATTATTAAAGTGAAGTAGCAATGATAATGACTATACTTACCTTCAAATGTCTACTTTTATAAAGGATCCTCCAAGAAGCAAAGATGGAATCCTATTATCTGTATTGAGTTTAAATCCATATCTACTAGGAAACTAGATCATTATTTGGTTAGGATTATATTTCCACACTTAAATCAATCCCAAATTGAGTAATTTTATCTTTTTAATTAAAGTTCATATTATTTGTTAGCATCTTTTAGGATTTGTAAATAGGCTTGATAAGTGCTCATTAGAAAACATTATTAGCTTGATTTTAAGAACATTTTGCTTGAACATTAAAGTTTTTATAGGATTTGGTACTCATTGTAACTTATATTGTGTTTTTAAATATTATTTTGTTCCCTCAATAAAGAAGGAATGAATTCAATAGATTTGCGATAAGCTAGAGCAATTTTGGCAAGATTTTGAAGGAAGGACTAAAAAACTAAGTTAAACAAATATCTATGTTCTACCTATGGAAGCTACTAATTCATTTTATTTCTTATGTTAAATTGAAATATACTAGCATTCTGATTCAATTTCACATTTCATATATAAAGATTGAGAAACCACAAATGTGAATAAATCATAAAAAGATTAATAAAAGTTGTATGAATTCTTATAAATAGGATTATATAGATATTTTGGGTTAGATCTAAATATATCAACATGGAATAAGCTAATGCATTCTTAAGGGTTTTTGTTAGAAACAAATTTCAATAAATTAACTTATGGATAGGATCTGTATCTTTTGAGAAAGAATAGGACTTTTAACTTTGGAATTTCTATCGGTTGAAGAAACTAGGAATAATTATTGAATCAAGATAAATTTGGGCATATAAGGATTGTAATGAGATTCTTCATTCAAATCATGATTATCAATCAATTGGTTCAAACTTACCTATTGTTTTGGTTTGTTATCTTAAATAATTAAATTCATTTTCATTAATGTTTTCTTTTAATTCTATCATTTATTTTGTTAGATTATATAATAGAAATAAATTAAGTACTTTTATAAACTATATTATAAAATTGATAAGTGATTGACTATTTTGTTTGTTAGTTAATATTGTAATAATCGCAAGTGCACGACGTAGCTATAACTAGTACCGATAAGTATAGGTCGATCCCACAAAAATGATGAATACTAGTAATTATCGTTCCCCTATTATCTAGCGTAGGGATTGATTTTAGATTTTTAATTAAAAGAAACTAAAACTAAGCAAATAAAATAAAATGGGTATCGAAATTGAACAAAGAACTAAGGAAGCATTTAGGAAATTATCGATATCGAGAATTAGTATCTAATCCCCCCTAAACCCTTAATAGATTGATCTTTTATTATGCAATTGCTTTATTGATTTACTGGATTGTGGAGACTTCTATAGTATGCTAATAGTTGACCTTTGAGCCTATCAACGACTAATCTTAAGGTTTTTAATTGAATTACTCAGGTTAAATTTTATAGGATTTCGTTACCGGTTTGTGAATCTCTCTATTAGGTTTGACCCTTATCTGAAAGCTTTATGTCATCCTATCTCTAGGGTTGCAATCAACTCCTTCCAATTATGGTAGATATATTCAAAAACAGGATTTCTCAATCTTTATGTATGAAATCAGATTATGATATAATTTTATTGGGTTTATTTGAAAATAAATAAAACAAGTAATTGGGTCCTAATAAAACAATCAAACCAATTATATTAACAAAAGAATCAAATCATATAAAAGTATTAATATAAGGTTCATCTAGCCTAAATACTAACTAGACGTTGGTTATATATAATTGAACACTAAATCAAACATAAACCAAAAGAAAAATGACTGGAAATAAAATGAGTTCATAATTCTAAATCTCCCTGATTGTCGAATCTTCTCGTGATGTAGAGGCTTGATTTTGTATTCTGATAGATCTTTTAATGAAATCTTCATTTTTTCTGCTTCCCTAGACCAAAATCACCTTAGGAAAATAAATCCACGTCTAAAAATTAGCTCCTAAAATCTGCTCTCCTTAATATATGATATGTGTTTAAATGTTGATTCATTTGATATACTACACTTAGTGATTAATGCCTTAGAAATGCTTAGGATAGCTCATATTTGATCTAAGGTATATTTCGAAAGTGAAGGAACTAAAGTGACCCGAAAGCATGTCCATTAAAACCATCTTCTCTCCTTCCATACTCTATTGATTCATGAAGCATGAAGAAGAAGAAAATTAAAAGCAAGAAGAAGACAAGAAAATGAAAAGAATATGAAGAAAATGTTGTCAACATAGCTTAATACCATCCAGAAAATTTCATAGCCATGCAACGTGAGTAAATATTGTTACAAAGCAACTCATTCACGTGAATCATGCAAGCTTCCCATTTGCTATCCATTTCCGTACAACCTAGCTTTTGGAATTGTTATGTGTTTAAATGTTGATTCATTTGATATACTACACTTGGTGATTAATGCCTTAGAAATGATTAGGATACGCACTTTAGCTCATATTTAATCTTAGGTACATTTCGAAAGTGAAGGAACTAAAGTGGCCTGAAAGCATGTGAATTGAAGTGATCTTCTCTACTTCCATACTTTATTGATTTACGAAGCATGAAGAAGAAGAAAATTGAAAGCAAGAAAATGAAAAGAACATGAAGAAAATGTTGTCAACATGGCTCACTACCATCCAAAACATTTCATAGCCATGCAATGTGAGTAAATATTGTTACAAAGCAACTCATTCACATGAATCATGCAAGCTTTCCATTTGTTGTCAATTTCCTTAGAACCTAGCTTTTGGAATATATGAGAAAGGATATGTGTGATAACTAGTTGGAGAAAAAAACACATGATCTTGGGAAAAGAATGGAAAACCGTGAGAGTGGACAGTGGCTCCACTCTTCTATTTTTAAGGTACATTTTCCTTAAAACCTGAACATTATGAAAACATGTGAGGCTAAATGAAACCATGAATGGGTTAGGGCTGAAACAAAAATGTGGGATGGATGTAAAAAGGTTAGTGCATGGGAATGCATGGTGTCTCACGCCACACACACACACACCACTTGTCCCTTTAACATAGTTTTTAAGTATAAAACAAAGGTATATGATGGATGGTGGACAACTGCATATGGAGGGTACACTCACGACATGGACAGGACCAAGGATAATAACCAAAAGACATTTTGTCCTCTTCTATTTTGAAAGACACCTGTCTCATATCCCTTTTTAAAACCTACCTACCTCACTTGTTAAAGGAGAGTAGTTTTTGAATAAAGAAAGGAGGGAAGCGTCGGTTGTATGCTAGGGAATGGAAGGCAGAACCGTGAGTGAGTGGAAGGGCTAAGCTGCTTACAAAACAAAGAAGAGGGCTATGGTGGGCAAAACTTTATCTTCTTGTCTTTGATTTTAATAAAAGAGGAAGTGTAGAAAAACGTGAGTGAAGGATGAGATGTGAAGTGTGTGTGGCTGTTACATTTGGGAGAATAGAACGAGAAGGTTGGGGACTTGTTAAGGTGAGAACTGAAGGTGAGCTGAAGCAAAACGTGAGTGGGGGAGAGGGTTGCTCCAAGAGCTTCTTCATTTGGTGTTCTTCAGCTGTCCAATATGCATGTGTGAAGGCTAGCTGGAGAAAAAGAGAGGAGCATAGACAGCAACTTCTTCAACATATTCTCTTGTAATTTGAAGGAAAATAACCGAGACATCAACTATTCTACTCCGTTCTCTCTTCAATGTTCAACACCAACGAATGTTACTAAAGCTGATTCTTGGAGCATAAAAATGAAGATAGAAGGCTAGATTCCTGACGTCGGTTCAACGGGGATATTGACACCAAGTCACAGTTGATTTATTTAATGTTATTAATCTCTTTTTGGATTGTTATGTTGTTTGTATTGATTGAACTAGGTTTTTGGATGAATGATCTTAATATGTTATTTGGATTGTTCTATTATGAACTTATTGCTATAATGTTGAATGTAATTCGTAATTGTTACATTTGATGTTTATTAGTAGCATTTAATGATTGTTAATCATTAAGAACAATATAACTTAGGTTAGATAACACAAACGTGTGAGGTTACCACCTATATTGATTGTTTTCCAATCCGTAATATGGCTGTCAATTAAATCTAGAGATCGTATCCTAGGTTATTCGATAGTTAGGTTTAATTAACAATCGTATCTTGATTAAACAAAACCTAAGAGAAAATTGGGATTAGTAGAGCGTTCTATTAGTCTCGGATCAATAGTCTGAAGAGAGTTGTAAAGACGTTAGGATGATGGAATATACTTGATCGTGTTTATGCCGAGATTAACCCTAGAACCAGATCTTACTTATATTCGACACTTTTTTCATTTTTGATTGCTTGTTTTAGTTTTTTTTATAGTTTACCTTTACTTTAAATTCTAAATTGCTCAAAATACAGACCCCTTGTTAAACCTAAACACTAGTTACTTTTATTTCAGAAACTTTACATACACACTCTGTAGAATCAACCTAGACTTACCACTATTATAGTAGTAGTCTAGTTATTTTATATGGGAAATTGGACAGGTACATGTTCTATATAGTTACCACATGTTCTATATAGTTACCACTCTTTAGCATGTGAATAAACTTGATGATAATCCTAGTATCCTTTTAAATACATCATCTCAATAGAGAACAATGTTTTTAATAATATTGAACCATGGAAAAGTCCCAATTTGTTGTTGTAATGCTACTAAAGTTAAAATTAAATTGATGTCATTACTTGCTCTCTTATTAAGCATTTAAGCTCATATAAAATTTGTTGATTCTTTTGGAAACGATCCCTCTTTTAGTTAAGGGAAAGGTTGTGTATTACTGGATCCCTCAGACCTCGTGCATCGGCGATATTTTTTACTATGTTGTTGTTGTTGTTGTTATTATTATTGTTGTATAATTTGTTTATTCTTAATAATATCTTGAAAGATTATGTTGTATCTTTCTTTCCATAATGAATTAACTATTCTTTCAAATGATATTTTAAATACAAAGGAATCCCTTTTGCCTCACCCCCATCTTTTACTATTCCAAGAGATGGTATCATGCCACTTATGTCTTACATATGTGAGCTTATAGAGATTTTATATCTTCTCCTATAAGTGAAAGGAAAAGTTACACTAGAAAAACATGTGATTAATGGAATTAGGTTCTTGTCTGCAAATTGAATAATAATTAATGATCTTGGGGCCCCCATATAATTTGTCTACTATGGTAAGCCTCCTATTATTGGCAATTTTATTTGAAGTTAGAAATATGATCTCCTTTTGTTTGTTTTACTATCATATTGTTCACATATATTTTCATATTCCTTCCTAGTTTCTTGTGGAAGTTTAAGTTTATTAGCTTCTGATAGGTTACTCTTTTAACCTTTATGCCTAAAGTTGTGATTATATAATAACATATCCCTTTAGATAGGGAAAAAAGGATGTCTTCTCCTCATCTACTTAATTCATTTTTATTTGAAATGTATCTTGAAAAAGTGATGTATGGTAATTAGATTATTTTATAGCATTATGCTTATGTTTTAGATATCTTTAGAGGATTTAATAATACAAATGAGTTATGTTATATGTTAGGTTTTGTTTCTACATCTTCAAGGGAAAGGAGCAAATATGGAGAATAAATGAGTCCATTTGGTGTAACTCTATAAGAAATGAATGAAGATTAATCAACATGGTAGGAACATGACACTGTGTTATTAGTTATGTTCTCCAATGCCCTATTCTATTTCTACTAAAAATCTACAATCCAAGGAATATGGCACCTACATACCTCTATATTTAGGTTATATTCAACAGGGCCCCTTTTCTTTTCTCCTTGCTCACCCTACACACCCTCATTTTCAATCCATGTTCCCCGTTATGATGCATATACAGCCCCATATTAATGGTGCTCATTTATGCAAAAAGTTATAAAATATGGTTAAAAAAACAAGAATGTTGTACGTAGACCTATGTTAGGCCACGTTGAGCATTAAAAATTAGAATTTGAATTACAAAAAGAAGAGTCAACATGAAAGAAAATATCTTTTAGCCATAAAAGAGTTCTAAAGCCATAAGATTCATTTGAGAGCCAAATAAATTTGTGAAACATCAGAGAAAAAGCCATTCTTGCCAGAAGAACAAAATTTTGAATAAGATTCATCAAGAATTCAAGATTCAACACTCATGTTGATAACTTTTTTCTTTTGTTTATTCTTACTTTCATATTATTATTTCTTATTTATTTATGAACTAATTAAGTTATGGATTTAGGAGAGATAAAACCTAGGATAAAATGGTTTAGATTGTTTTTTGATTTAATGAAATGTCTAGCACTTTAATAAATAAGGATCAATATGAGATATTAGATTTTATTTGGGCAAAATTGATATTTAATTAGAATTATTCATAATTATAATTGCTTTTAATTAAATTACTAAAAGAGTCAAAATCTATTATAATTAGGCTTAAGCTCTAATGAAGCTAGCACTCCTTATTTAACCATCTCTGCAACAATGGCAGAGTTCTCTCAATATGTTATGTGAATATCGTTAGAAATCGGGCACTTGTGTGACTATACGGTAATTAATATAGACCGATTTTAGAAATGGTTCAAGGGATACGATAAAAAAAGATCAAGCTTCAAAATAAAATACAGATTAAGATTTACTCTTTATTATGATTAATGTGTTGATTATTTTATAGAATTAAAGTGATTTTGGTTTTTAGGAAATTAAAATATAAAAAAAGTTTCATAATTATTCCGCTACAGTTGAGATCAGATCCTGTCCCAATTTTCTAACAATTTACACCTAAAGAGAATCTCCGATCATAAAACAAAAGAACGAAATGATCTTATTTATTATACTACTTGCAAGCCAAAATAGTAAACAAAAAACCTTTTAAGATTACGGGAGTGAAAGAGCAGAAGTGGACAAGTTCTATGGACGGTAACCTGGCAATTGATCAACAAGTTCTCGGAATGTACACATTTTCAAGACAAGCAAATTGTTCTAACTGATGGGATGATATTGGTCAGAAATGCGCTTGGGAGGCAACCTCCGCAATATGAAAAGTACCATAGCTGATGGCACAATCTCCACCGACTGCACAAACAAATACCAAAAATGTAAAATATAAAGTGATGCACGAGTCAGTTCATAGCTTGTAAATGGAAGGCTTATTCTTAGTCCAGCAATTGTTTTCTAATCCACGGTATCAAGATCATTTAAAACGGTATCCAAGTTGCTTCAGGTCATTTTACCAGCAAGCTCTGCTGCCCCTTTTTGTGTATTTTAGTTCCGTGGAGACTACGAAGATAACTAGGACATAAACCTTTTTATTTACCATAAGGATCCCAAACATACCACGTAATAGATAAGATTCAGAACAGGATGATCTAGGACATCAATATCTGCTTTCTTGTTAAACGCTGAAAGGGAAACCTAAACCATAAACATAAAATATGTCACTGTACTCATCCAAGATGCAAAGTTTCTAGGTATGCATATAAAATTCAATCAAATTAGACTCACGATGAAGCATCTTATCAAGAAACAAGTAAAACAAATTCCTGTTACGCAGCCAACCTGTCAAAACAATGCCACTGTTATAAAACCCAGTGTATACTTATAACATAACAGACTAACAGAAATAGAATGTCTTAAAGCTACTTCAGGCTAGTGAAAACAATAATAAGATGCTTTCCAATCTACCAAAGAAAAAAAGAAAACGTATGATATACAGCTTTTGATGTCAATCTATATCACGTGGCATGCATACACTTCTGGCACAAACCTCATAAAGCTTCTTTTGACGACCTCTAGATTCAATTGGAAATCGTCTCAGCATCACAAATAGCCTGGAATATTGAATCAAGGTAATAGAGAGAGTATCAACCATGACATTACGAACATCAGCTGCCTTAGGCTTTCATTTCAAATATTTACCTCCCACCGTATATCAAGAATCCGACAGAAGCACATAATGAAATAACTGCAAGAGAAACGAATAAATTAGTGGCAATTCCTGCTACTATTAGGTTCATGAAACCACCACTGATAACAATTTTTTAGGTGAAAAGAAAAAATGATGACATAGAAAGGAAAAACGCAAAGGACATCATTCTTGGTAAAACTGACCTGCAAAGAAGAGCTTTCCAACTTCATCAGCCACAGGGTTCTTGCTTAGTCTCATGAGTATCCAGATGCATGCCTGAGATCATGATACATGTCAGGTAGCAAGTACAAATAGAGCTCGACGAATTTCCACACAATAAGGTAGGATATTTTCCCTTACCTGCGTGATATATATTACTGAATTGACGGTGAAATAAGTAGGCCTTAGTTTATCAATTGGAAGACTCCTCGCCTGAATCATGTAATGAGATCACTTGCATCAATTTTAGAAAAATTATGAAACTTCTATTGAAGCCGAAGTAAAAAGGCAAAGAAGATTTACCTGATGATATATCTCAGCCCAAAACAACACAAGTAACGTATATGTGGAGAAAAATAGAAGACTGGGAACATCCAAAAGCATAACTTCAAATGCCTATTACAATAAGAAGTCCCAACTTATTGAAGATACATTGAACAATGGTAAATTAGAGGATAAGTTCTTCAGAAAAATGTAGAGCTACATGTCTTTCTTCTTGTATCTAGTTCATTTAGGTTAGAATAATAAGAACTGGCCTGGTAGGAAGAAGAATAAAGAGGAAGTGGGAAGACGTAACCATGAAAAGGTTAATATGGAATGTTAACAGACCTTAATAGCCTGAATAAACAATTAGCAGTGAAAGATCCATTTATCAGTAGATAGCCTGATTTTGTAAGATTAATTCAAATCAAGATCTAGGAAGACGTAGTAGGAAAGAGTATGTGGTTTCTTGATAGAAGCTGGAGATTTTTGACAAATCATGAGAAACATCACTATGGAAGGATAATAATGGCATTTAAGCCATCTATACTCAGACTAGTTGGATGGTCATGGACAGATCAAGTTATTCACTATGATTTAATTGAGATCGACACAAAAAAAACATATGAAGATGTCTGTGATTTATGCCTTAAACCATGGTTTGCAAAGACAATACCTGTGGGAGGAAATTAATAGAATGCATAGCTATGTGGGAGGTCCTTATTCCTTAGTAGGAGACTTCAAT
>JANITX010185338.1:0-11352 GCA_027564395.1 Erythroxylum ulei
CTGAAATTTTTAATGACATCAGTCTTAAATACTGATTTATTTCGGTGCACCGGTTAAACTAGATACCGGGTGTTACAGACGATTAGCGATGCTCTTCGACATAAAATAGGGCCTGCAAAAAAGAAAATTTCATATTTAATATAATACAGTTGTAAACACAATGTATAGACATTCTACCTCCTTCATAAAGTTCAAACACTTTAAATTGATACGTCCTCAGAAGAAATCACCCATGTAAACAAGTGTTAAGGTACTCTCATCATCTTCTTGAGAAATTGAACATACCATAAGCTTGAAAATCATCTAATCTCCATTACTTAAATTTATATATATGTATAAGAAAAAGAAAAAGGTCTTTAAACATGGTTGTAATAAGGCCATAGGGATAAATAGGTTAATATAGAAAAGGGAATAGGAGAAAAAAATATTAATAGTTAGTAGAGAAAAACCAAATAGATCAATAGATATATCCATAAATTAATCTACTAAGATCAATAGATATATCCATAAATTACTCCACTAACTCTTTATATCTTTGCAGCAACCTATTTTCCTTCATTCTTTTCAAATAAAAAAATCCACGTCAATTAATTTTCAATGATTATCCTTTTTCTTATTTTTATTTTTCTTTTCTTTTTATTTTATTGGGCATGAATTTCCCTTTGATATTACCTTTTTCTTACAAGTCACCATCTCATATAAACTTATTTTTTTGCATAGCATACCCAACAACCATATCAAATCATAAATAAAAACTCCATTAATCATGAATTAAGATGCAATTATTTTTATTTTAGGTTCAAGGTTCTTTAGAAAAGCGTTATAAAGAAAAAGGATAAAATATATATTAGGCTAAAAAAGGTTCACTAATGTATTAACCTATAAAAGATAGGGAATTTTGATAAAACTTCCTAAGTTCTAAAAATCCAAAATCAAAGAATGTACCAATAATAGAAACAAAGAATTTTAAATGAAGGTCTAACTTCTCACGAGATCACCCAAGTAAAATCAAGGTATTATCACTTAATAGTTTGGTTTCCTAGTATTCTCAAAGTCAAGTTCAAATTAGAATCAATTAATTATTTTATGCACCTAACTACTAACAATTAATCTCAACATAGAATTATATATACACTCATAAATTAAAAAAGACACACAATAAAAATAAAAATAGATAGAAATAGAAAAATTAAAAATATTACACTTAAAAAATAACTAATTTCTCATTTTTAGAAAAATAACATATGATTTTCTTTAGTAGGACATTTCGTCGAACAATTCATAAGCTACCCGAATTCATCTCTACCTAACAACAAAACCATTGTATTTTTCCATTTGTCACCAACATAAACACGTCCAAAGACATTATTCACCAACCATAGTTTAAAAAACACACAATACTGCAATAAACAATACTCAAACTGTCGTTTATAAACCCATCCATGACAAAACCGACATTTATATATGACTAACCTCGACTTAACTGAAGAGGATGGATGATGGACGAGAGCAAAGCAGTATATGTGGACAATGAATGGTGGACGAGGGAAGACCGAGAGCAACAAGAAGAAAATCGAGAAACGAAAACAAGGAGAGAAGACGATGGACGAGAGGGGGCTATTTCGGGTAGGCTTAAGGTGAGACGACAACGACGTCATTTGGTGTTAAACCAAACGATGTTGTTTTGGTCTGTTTAAAAAATTTGAAGTCGAAACAAATGACAAAGTTTAACTTAAAATTTTATCGAAGGATACACTTTCGTCGGTACACCTCACACTTATTTTGCTGTCAACCTTGTCTCCTATTTTTACGATTGCCATCACTATTCTGTCGCTATATTCCATCAAAAATTTCCCTCCACCTTTACCGATGGATAATGTGTTCGTCGCAAATTTCAGTTTTTTCAAACAATTTTATAAAAGGAAAATCATTTTCCGTTTCTAATTTCCTATGGTATTTTTTCCATCAGTAATTTTCCATTGGTAAATTGTACTTTTCTTGTAACGACTATGCATCCAACTCAGTATAAAAAATATTATCATTCATTGCAAATAAGTAATATCTATACTTTAAATATAAGAATATCGTAAATGAGCATAAACAATATCAAACATCAATGTACACTATTCTATGACTATATACATCTCGCACTACATGTATAGATAAAAGATATCATTATTAATTTACATTTAGTAACATGTTTCCTTATTTAAAGGAATATTGTGAAGAAAACAATTTGGTACATGCATATATTCTAAATTGTGTTCATTAAAAGTTCTGTTGGACACAATTAACTATACACCCGTGTGGTCAACAATGTTATAATTTTTGATAGCAGTAAAGGACATGAATTGGCACACACCCTTGTACAAAACCATATCAATTATTTGTACTTTTAAACATAATTAAATACTCAACCATATAGTCAAGTGTGTTCATATTTGAATTTTTGAAGGTCATTATGGATGACACAAAATAGTATACTTTCGTATAAGAGAATGCATCTTTTTTAGTATTCTTAGCTAGGATTAAGTGCATGCTTGTGTGGTTAACCATATTTATATTAGAATTTTTTAAAGGGACAATATGAAAGACAAAAAGTGGTACATGCCTATATACAAAATTGTGTCCATTATTATTATTATTCTTAGAAATGTTTAACTATATGATCATGCATTCAAATGCATTATTATTAGAATTTTTGAAAGGAAATTATAAAGGACACAATGACACACTCCCATAGCACATTAAGACAACGTTGAAACTATGAGGAAGTAATCAAGGAAAATACTGAGCATGAGATGAAGTTTGATCAGTAGGTAAAATACATTGTATGATATGGTAATGTATATGTGTAGGATCTCATAAATATTTGGAATAGATAAAGTAGTTAAGTACTGATGCATATATGTATAAAATAATCTTTTTTAACCTAACATTTGAATAAATTATAAGCTCAAATTCCACCACTTATATTGACTTATCAATTTCCATAAACATTCCAAAAAGCGAATGATATTGTGCTTGGTGAGTTATGAAAAAAAGAAATATAGGTTGTCTAAAACTACTGCCAATAGAAGTTATATTCTTATATTTGACCCTAGTATTGTGAATATAAGAACCAAAGATTATATACAATATGTCATTCATTGTTTAATCATGATGTAAATCATAGTCTTTGTTAAATTAATGAATCATCAATTATATATTTATTAATTACGAAGACTATTCTAACCTCAAATATTTATTTATGGAGGCCTAATATTCTTTTTTTAATGAATATCATAGCATAAATGCAATAATTGATTATAAATTAAGTAATGAATATATACCCACAAAAGGTCTTGTCACTATGACCTTGTTTTTGCCTTTCTCCATTATTTCTCCTCTAAAAACTCATATTATAATAAAAGGTTACGTCCATCATAGTTATATAAGGGTCGACAATACTGTAGCTAGGCATATACCTGATCAAAAGTAAGATTATAATGAATATATATCCATAAAATAACTTATCCCTCTTTCTTAATATTCATATATGTCTGTTCTGTCTCTTATCAAAATTAATATTATGATAAAGGAATGTATTTATACCAATGTTTTATCTGAAGATTTTTTTTATTACCCTATGGATATGTTTTTTGGTTATGTAATATTTTAATTACTTAAGAATGCCTTATTATATATATATATTCTTTTTTTTCATATGAGTGATTCTGAGGAGGATGAAGTGGTTATTTTTTAATATAATAAAAGAGATTAGCTAAGGCACCTAATGATACAGATTATTTTGGTTGTATTCGTAATGGTCAAAGTATGCCATTACAAAAACAAACCCTTTTTTTAGTTTTTATTAGTAGTTTATTAGTGATTGATTACCCTATTCCTAATATAGTCCTAATGATGTTATATTTAGAATGATAAACTAGTTTCTTTTTCCCAAACAAAGTGCATATAATGAAGCCTATAAAAGGTTCCATTTATTTGCCATATGTATCTATGTTTGAATGTATTTTTATTGTGTATTGGAAGTTTTTGAGATTCTTGTTAGCATAAATGAAACTACCAATTAAGGATTAAAAATATATAATGACTACAATATTTTCATTTGTTGATTCAAATTAAGGAATTATCTAAGGTACAATGGTCTTAATATGATTTTGTGACAATAGTTAAAGGGGTAAGAACACCAATCACCATAAGCTGGGATCCTAATATTGCATTAACCATATTTAAATGAAAGGAAATTTAGACACTTGCAGTATCAAAAGTTAGTTAACATTGAAACATTTACACATATGGTTAATAATATAATCCTCAATTGAGTCATAAATTTACATATTGCAAATCTTAGAAGGACTTGAAATTTTTGTCCTAAAGTTACAATAATAGGGATATCTTGGGAATGGTTACATCAGTCACTTATTATCTATGATAATCCTTTGCCTTGGATTATTTTTATCAATGCCTCCTTTTCTTTTCCCTCGCTTATTATATTTGACAGTGATTTATATTCTTTTAAGATCTAACTTTGATGCATTACTAGCATAAGAATTCCCCATTCTAAGGTGTCTAAAAACTAGGATTGATCAATCTATAAAATTGTCTTTTATATTTTGAGAAAGGAGATATAATTAGTAATACAAACATACAGAAGCATAAAAAAAAGGAGAAGTATGTATTACCTATCAAATACAATTTCCATAAGAATAAGTAAAGCATAAGATCTTAAAGAATGAGAAGTAAATAATTTTTTCAAGTATATTCCTTCTGACAAGTTTGGAATAAGTGACGTACCAAAAAAAAACACTTCTGACATTTTTTTGGGTTGGCATTTTCATTTGTTGGAATATATAATGAAAAATCATGAGGACTTTGCTGGGAACTAGAGAGTGGAAGTAACAAAAACTTTATAACACAAGAGATTTTTTCATTCCTTATGATGACAAGTTTTCAATAAGAAATATACCAAACAAAAACACTTCCTACATTTGCTTTAGGTTGGCATTTTTCATTTGTTGGAATACATAGTGAAAAATTAAGAGGACTTTACTGGGAACCTGAGAGTGGAAGGAATAAGAATTGTATAACATAATAGATCACTAAAATTAAACATTATAATATAATGGAGGTTTAAGGTAATCCATTAAAAAACATTAACAGACAAAAGTAGGAAAATTAAAATGCATCAAAATGAAAATTTTGTCCTCTATTTTGATGAATTTAGAAATCACTTAAACACATGAAAATTTAAATTTTGATAGGAAAAAGGCAGACAAATAGAAAAATCATGAATAAAAACATGTTTTGTTTGATATTGTATTTTAGAGCCTAACATGGACATTAATACTGCTATGTGGTTAGTAGTGTGATGGTAAATATGACTACTCATATGGGAGTGTGATTAATCATGCATTAGTGAACACAATTTGTTAAACAACTATATTCTTGGACATGCTAATACACTCTTCCACATGATTAATATGAGAATAACATGATTGAGTATAAAAATTACCATATATAAATATAATACTACAGATCCATACATTCAATACCACTCCTCAATTATTTATGCATTATATGTGAACATCATATTTTTGATATAATTTAAGATTAAATGTAATCTATCTATTTTTTGTGAACAAAAGAAATATAATGTATGAAGGTATGAACAAACATGGTTAACGTGTTGTTAATCTTAATATTTTCGTAAAATTTAAGAAGTTGCGACAATGCTTTAATAATGAAAATGAAAAGATGTACATAAATGGTAGTCGAATATCCCACCTCCATTTAAGTATAGGACATTTGAGTGTCATAAAACACTTGAGTCATTCTAACGAGGAAATCAAGCACAAAATGTATTACAAAACAAAATTTCTTTAACTATAAATGTCTTCACAACTTTTAATGGTTTGTTATGGAACTTTTATGTCCACTACTTCCTCCTTTAAAGGCCTTTGTTAATCATCCCCATCCAATGATGCACTATACTCATCGTCACTAATGACGATAACTAAGACCTTTTATTTCTTCATTAACTAGTGGGGATGATTGACAAAGTCCTATAAAGAAAGGATTTGTTGACTTAACTATTTAATGATCAACTATATAGGGTTATGTATGAATGTAAGGATGATGACATTTTGTGACATAAAAAATTATACTTTATATCTAACTCAATAGTTCATAACACTAAAATTCCCCATGCACCAGTGGAGTTAGGATGTTTGATTTTTATTTATGTATTGCTCATCATCTACATTAGTAAAGTGCTGGCCATAAGGTCTTAAATTTTATGGAAATATTAAGATTAATAATATGTTAACCATAACATAGAGGGAGAGCCTTAGAGCAACTGGTAAAACTTGCTCCTTTGTGACCATAAGGTCACAGGTTTGAATCAGAGAAATAGCCTTTTGCAAAAATTACAAAGGGAAGGCTTTGTACATTGATGATCCTCCTTCGACCCTCACAAAGCGGGGAGCCTTGTGTATAGAGTACTTTGAAGTTAACCATGTTAGATCATACATTAGGCATGTTTCTTAGGGTAAAAGACATAGACTCCATTATAGTTTAAGAAAATTTTAAACCTTTAATCTTTAAAATTCTAAAATTACACTTTCTAGTTTTTATTTTCCAAAAAAACCCTTTCTCTTAGACTTTCGTTAAAAAATAACAATGAAATATATGCATTATGAATATCACACTTATACTAATAAAATGTTGTTTATATGATAATTTAATTAACTCTTAAACTCAAACTAAATTAATTAAATATGACTGGAACTCATAATTTATTATAATTATCTTAAATTTAATTAGTTCAAGTTGAGTCGCAGAGCTGACTTAGGTTACCATATTTGCAACATTTAATTAGTCTACATCTGATGTTCATATTGCTTTTGTTTCATTGTTATTTCTTAATAGAAGTCTTAAAAAAAGGGTCTTTTTAAAAACTAAAAATGAAAAGGAGGTTTTTTGAGAAATTTAAAGATTATGGTCTTTTTTTTAAATATTTCTTAAACTAGAGGTGGGTCTATATCTTTTACCTAATTTCTTATTAAAAAAATTAGATAGATAACATTTACTATTTAAAAATGTATAAAATAAGATATTCATATATGACGCAAAAATTGTTAAGACATGGAATTGAATGTTTAAATTTGTGGAATCGTATGTATTAAGACATGGTCTTTTTTTAATACTTAATTATGGTATTGATAAATTAAAGTCAAGATGTTACTAATATGGTACGTCAGATGGTATTCTTGGATTATAAGAGTAGTAATGATATTATGTAGTTGTGGTATTATTAATCTACTTTATGCTTTTAAGAGCACAAAGTTAGTTGTAGATAGCTTACTAAAATTAGAGTGATTTTAGAGTATCAATCCCATAATGAACTAATCATTAATCTTAGTTAAACAAACAAACTAAACAAAACCAATGAGTTAATTGAAGATAATTAAACTAAAGAACTAACATAAACAAATCAAATAACTAATGAAAGAAATCAATATAAACAACTTTAAGGATTTGCGGTTCATTTATATGAAATTTTGATTGCCATATATAGTTAATTATATAGGTTGAAAGAACAATTAACCTAATGTATTTACGCCCTTAATCTAGGCACACAGGTAGGTAACTACCACCTATCTATATGCAATTTAGCCTAATCAAACTCAATAAGTATAGCTAATCAATTGGTTATCACTAAAGTAGAGGATGTCGTTGTTTTCTAGCTTAAAGTATTTATTCTCTTTATATATGGATCATACTTCACCTATTAGTCCTATATACAATCCCTAACATTGAATCTATAGTGGCCAATCACAAATCCAACATTAAGATCTAAGAAAATAAATTCAACATTTGGAATAATTAACACTTATATAAACAATTGAATAAATCCTTACAAACTACATCCCTAAACCTAACTAGATTTTGTAAACACTAAATGTAATAAAAAACTAAACAAAAACACATCAATGTTAGCAAAAAAAAGAAGAGTATAAGAAGGAGAGATAAATATGTTACTAGCTTCTCCAATCCTTGCTCCTAATCTTCTTTTAATGCAAAGAAAGAAGAAAACTATGGAAAACCTTAACTAAAGAAGGCTACAACTAATTATAATCTTCCTTAAAAGTATTTTAAAACAAGCACTTATTGATATATTAGTAGAGTCCTAGATTGCTTAAACTTGAAGAATCACACATATTTATCTTTCCTTGTTTGGATACCAGCGCTTGACACCTTTCATTACTAGTACTAGTCTTAGTTTGCTTCTCTTTTATATAACTTCAAAGATAAGTTTGATGCTAGTCATATGATATATCTTAGCTTCAGGGCATTTGCAAAAGATAGGTGTTGTTGTTATTCTTTCCTTTAACTTCACCATTTTTAAACATCTTCAAGTTATAACTAGCTCTCTTGTCTTCTATAAACTTCTTTTTCAGTAAGTTATCTTTCTAATGACTTTGAAATAACTTGAACTAGATGTGGAGAAATTTGCAATAAATCTTATATTACTTCCTCACAATCATCCTGTAAGACAATAGACTAAACATAGAAAAACATAATAAAATCTATATAGAACACGTTATAAAGATGTCAAGTACAAAGTAAATTAACTCCAAGTAATATGTAAAATATAGATCTATCAATTATCTATACTAAGGCATGGTATTATTTGTATTATGGCATAGTGTTGTTAAGTTTGAAGTTTCTCATTTTAACATATTGATATACTACTACATTTTAGCCAAATAAGGTTAACATTGCAATATAATTAATTATTTTTTAATAGTTATCCAACTTAGGAAATGTAGTATGCATCTAAGACGAGGGTGTTTTTTTAATGTTCAATAAGGAATTGATATAATAGAAAAGTATATTACACGCTCATGATTGACCTCATGCTCATTTGATTTCTTGTATTTCCCATTACAAGACTAACCATATGGATGTGTTATTGGTTGTGATAGGGTTTGGAATATGGTTTCAAATAAGGAAATTTTCTTAAATATGTTTATCTCATAAATTTTCTTTTTACCTTCTTTTTAATTGGAAATTTAAATTGAACTATAATTAGTTGATTCCTCTATTTACTATAATGAAATATGATCTAAGTAATTTTAAACCACAACTATACGATGTAGCTACAGTTAGAACTAACAAGTACGGGTTGATCCTACAAGGATTACAAGTACTAGTAATAGCCTCTTTTCTATTTTGTAACTGTCCAATAAGATGATTATTTAATTTAAAACTAAACTAAACTAAAATTTAACAAAATAATGAATCAATACAAATATATCGCAAAGATTAATTCAATATCAAATAAATAGTACCTAAGTAATGAATCTCTTTAGGATATTTTAGGTGATAACCCTTTATTATACAATTTAATTATTGATCATTGGACTGTAGAAATTTCTATCTTATGTTAATATCTTTTTGAAGACTATGAAAAACCAATCCTCGATTGATTAACTGAAATTTCTTTCTAGTTAAAACCCCTAATATCACATTACTCCAATTTATGAATTTCTCGTTTAGGTTTGAACCTAATCCAAGGGATTTATGATGACATATCTCTAGGTTTGCATGTTACTCCTTTCAATTACGGTAGATTTATTTATATAAAAGAATTTCTCAATCTCAATCATATGAAATCAAACATTGTACTAATATCTCAGACATATTAATTCAAGAATAGAAACACATAACTAAATCTCAATGAATCAATCAATTAAATTACATTAAAGAAATGATCAACTCATATTATCCATCCCAACTCAGGGCTTATCCTACCTATGCACCGAACAAACTTAGTTCCTAAACATATCAAAAGAAACAAACATAAAAATTTCAAAAGAAGCAATAAAATGAAAAGAATCTATACATATGTATATCCCCATCTCTCTGATGAAATCCCTTTGAATCTTTGATGAAAGGTTGTTCTCTATTAGATCTCTTAAAATGCTTTTTGTGCTTTCCTTGTTATAAGTTCATAATTGTGTCTTCAACTCTAAGGTTGGTTGTAGCTTTTGACTTTAGCCACTTCTCCCTTGTCTCCTCTTCATAAATGCCTTTTATATTACGAAACTAAGGTTTTTAGATTATACATAATTAGTAACATGGTCATGTGAGTGACAGTGCAATATAAGAAAATTACAAATTATCGATAGAATATTACCAAAAGACCAAAATTTGTAATAAATTAGCGAAAAAATTAAGTTCTGTCAGTAAACTTGTCAGGGAAAATTGTATATTGTGACGGAAAAATTCCGTCGATAAATGTGGAGAGAATTTATTCACGTAATTTTAGTGACAGAATAGTGAAGGTCTTCGTAAAAATAGGCAGCAAGGGTTGGCGACAAAAATAAGCGTCGGAGTTTGCATATAAAAGAAATGCTCGTTGATGATATACTGACAGAAATATTATTCCA
Source organism: Erythroxylum ulei (assembly GCA_027564395.1). Taxonomy (NCBI): domain Eukaryota; kingdom Viridiplantae; phylum Streptophyta; class Magnoliopsida; order Malpighiales; family Erythroxylaceae; genus Erythroxylum; species Erythroxylum ulei. The sequence goes on from JANITX010185338.1 coordinate 10,458, forward strand.
TTGGTAAATGAAAATGAAATTTTTTACATTTAAAGTTAAACGATGTTGTTTCAACTGGGAAGAAAATAAACACCCGAAGCCTCCTCTGTCTTTCATTGTTTTCTCTTCTTCTCTGCCAGTCCCCTTTTGTGCACGTTGTTTTTTCCATCTGCTCGTCTTCATTCATTCTTCTACCAACTGCTTCCATTATCTTGGGTTTTCTGTCTCCAGGTTAGTTGTCCATTTATTGCTCTTGGAATAATTTTTTTTCTTCAATTTTTGTATGTGAACCATTGTATGTTCAATGTGTTGGTGTTACTATGGATTGAGTTTTGACGGTTTATTTGGGTTGTTAATGGGTCATTATTTGTTGTTGTGTGGTTATGTTGGTGAATAATGGAAGAAGAGAATAGTTTTGAAACAAAGTAGGCATGAATTTCTATAGGGTACCAAGTGCTGGATGAAAGTCCTGTAAAAGGTCTCTAACGTCATATATAATGTAGAATGTTTCTTTTAGTGGTTCATCAGTTTATACAATGATTTTATATCATTTAGTGGTTCATTCGTTTCTGTTGACATAATCCAAAGCAACTTTAGAACGATTTTAAAGAAAAATCTCTTAAAGTTTTCTCAACTTTAAAATCATTTAGTGGTTCATTAGTTTCCTTAAATTTGTTCTTCACTTCCTTATCATTTGCATTGCTGTCACTAGTTACGCTTGTTACCATTTTCCAATATCTCTCTCATTATTTATGTAGCACCCCACTCTCGCAAGACACGTACCTGACATTCATGGTGATATCTGAGTACGTGCCCAGCAAGGGTGACATGCTAGAACGATCATTCAGTCAAAATTCATTACAAAACTTTTGTTTCTTTAAAACAAGGTACACGTAAGCGGAAATTACTAATCCAA
>JANITX010185431.1:0-11345 GCA_027564395.1 Erythroxylum ulei
TAATTAAATAGTATGTTTAAAAATTATCTTATATATATAATATATAAAATAAAAATTTATATATTTATTAGTCACCGATTTGATCACGGTTGAATTCCGGTTGAACCATTAACCCTTAAATTAGTTACTTCTTCGGTTCAGTCACCGGTCCTATTTTTAAAACATTGTTAAAAACAGAGATAACATGTTTAAAAATATTAATTTTGTAATTTTTAATTTAATGACTATTTTTTAGAATTTATATAAATTAGTTCAAAACTTTATTTTTGCTGATGTTATTAATAGATAAATATTTACGTAGTATTTGATAAAAAATTTAATATTAAATTGATTTTTAAAAAATTAAGCACTATTTAATTTGTCATTTCTCTAAAATATAAAGAGTTAGTTTCTATCTTTTTAATGAAAAATGAGATGATTGTTATTTTTCGACTTTAAAATATAAACACCCTCAGCGCGCAGACGCAAAAAATGACAATTAGTAAGCATTTAAGAGCGTGTTTGAGGAGCAGAAACCTAAAAGCTTCTTAGCTCCGCCATGGCTTGCAACTCTTCTACTTGCCAGTCCAGTTGCTTCAGGAATGAAGACAACATCAACAACGAAGGTGAACAGCCGCGAGATACGGTTCCAACCGAGACTAGCAAAAATAGAACATCTGTAGAAGGGGAGCAGCCGAATCCATGCGTCAAGTGCAAAACGAACCAAACCATATCTGCTGGTGGCTCTCCTTCCGGTCAAAACGGTGGAGATGCAGGGAAATTTTGTGGGGATTGCTTTAGGAGTAATCTTTATGGAAAGTTCAGGCTTTCTGTTACTTCTCATGCTATGATTATTCCTCCTGATAATGTCCTTGTTGCCTTCTCCGGCGGTTCTGCTTCAAGGTTTCTTCTTTGTTCTATCTCGTTCTAAATATGTATCTTTTTGGTTTACTGTGTAAAGATTCGATATTGATTACTTTCCAATGTACCCAAATGAAAATTCTTTTTCCGTTACATATAAGCTGTTATCTGGACCCATTTGTCGTTATCTTATAATTCTCCTTTTTGATTTTAAAGGTCTGTTGTCAGTTGTTGACAAGTGTTGGTTGGCTATTTTCTATCCTTAGCTTGGACATGTTATGTGATCAGGGTATTTGCCCTTCTGTGCGTTTAAACATCCTTTTTATCTATGCCTGTGTTTTCCGATAATTTAGAAGAGTGCATTTTGTCTTTTTAAATTGCTTTCTAGATATAAAGTAACGGGTCCTAGCCTGGAATAGAAATCGTAAACTAGTTCTTGGACTTTCTTTCCTGTTGCTTGGGAACATTTCATAGACCAATAGTTTGCTCTTTCATTGTTATTTCAGCATACTTATTCACTGCAACTCTGATTCATGTCATATTCCATTATTCTTTCTTTATCTGGTACTTAAATTTATAATTTGTTTCTATCGTGGTTAATGGAGGGAGATTTCTGTTCAGATAAGTTGCTCTTAGTGGTTAATTCATATTCTGAATGAAAATTATTTTTTGCAGTGTGGTTCTACAGTTTGTACATGAGATGCAGCACAGAGCACAGAAGAATTTTGAGGCTAGTAGGGATAGATCATTACCAGTGTTTGGTGTTGGGGTGGCATTTATTGATGAAAGTGCAATCTATCCAGTAGCTTCTAACAAATATGATAAAGCAATCCAAGAAATCAAATCAATTGTGAATAATCTTCCTCCACCTCTAAAGCCACTTCATATTGTTCCAATAACTGATATCTACCCTTCAGATTTAAGTGGTGGGAAGGATAGATTGGGAAAATTATTAGATACTGTCAATGATATAACTGGCAAAGAAGATCTTATCCTGCATTTGCGCATGCTGGCCCTGCAAAAGGTTTGCGCTGTGTGACACTGAATTCAATTTAAGGTAGATGAAAGGTGGCTTCTCATGCAGAATATTTTGTTAATATGGCAGGTTGCTTCTGAAAAAGGGTACAACAAGCTTATTCTAGGATCATGCACATCAAGTATTGCTTGTCATGTCATTTCGTCAATAGTGAAGGTTTGTTTAAGTGGCACATATTTTATGGTTTATTATTTTGTTGTAGAAATATTTGTTTTCATAATGAAAGGGGTCAATTATTAAGAGGAAAATTGCTAGATGTTCTTCACTGAAGAGGCATGTGTTTAGTTGGAAACCATTCCTTTCATGTACATTGGCTGACTTTATTGATGCTCATCATGGTCCTAGAGAACAGGATCTCAATGTGCCCTCTATTTCTGGAATTAGGTGACTTTGATTGTTCCGACCTACATGTACTGTTAACTGTGAACTAAGGTAATCATTACTGAAAATGAGTAAAGGCTTTTGCTTGGTACTTTAAAGCAACATAAAATTAGTTGGACTTTCTACTTCTTGCCCGGATTCATTCATGACACTTTGTGATTTATTTGTTACATAAGTAAAAATAGATATTCCACAAGTTGGAATTGAATAGTTTGTCTCCATCATGAAACTTCTCAATTGACATTTTAGCATAACAGACTTAAACCATGCTTCTTCTAGAGGTTTCTTCAAACTGTAGTCAGCTGGCACGACAGGTTCCTGATAAACCTTGATGTGCCATGTTGCAATCAAGGGAAGGTGGATCAGCTAAGGTGGTGCTTCAGGAGCCCATGATCCTTTTGTATGATTTGGATCATGGGGAATGTTATTTGACTACTTGTAACTATCCAAAAGCTTCCACTTAATTTGGACGGTTTCATTTCTCTGTAACTCCTATTTTTCACCGTATTGCACCTATTAAATAATCTTCAAGTGTGTTGTACTAGAACTCCTAAAACCTTGAGAAATATAAGAATTTAGTTGAAGAAATAGGAATTTAGTTCAAGAAATAGGATAGAATGGTATTCTGGGATTTTATTACATTTACTATGGGAAGAGATTCTAATCATTTACCTAACTTGTCCTTTATCTTGAAGGAAATAGGGATAGATGTAACATTTGGTCATTGGTTTTGACCATCAAAACCATTTATGAGATGTAATCATCTTTAGTTATATTAAGCATGTTTATTTTAAAACATAGGGCCAAGGATATTCTTTATCAGCAGATATTCAATATGTGGATGCAAGATGGGAGATCCCAGTGGTACTTCCACTTCGTGACTGTACAGCACAAGAGCTGAACTTGCTATGCTGGCTTGATGGGTTAGTGATTCAGATCATTTCATTTAGCTTATAGATCAAAACATTTTCTTATGCTATGATTCTTTAGATATCTGTAAAGATTTGAGTAAGATCTTGTCTACTACATTAATGATGATTCAGTTCTCCTCGTGACAGGGCAGTTTAAAGACCGTAGAGTTGCTTAACAGTCGTCGTGCTGGAATCAATAGTTTGGTTTCTTCATTTGTGACTTTATTGCAGGTAAGAAATATTAATCTTGCAAAATTAAAGGTTATTAGTTCTTATTTCTGGATAATAAACTTCTTATGCACTTTCATCTCATCCCTTGAAGTGGACTATTATTTATTTTTGAGTATATACCACATTCTTTACAGGATCAAATTCATACTGGTTTTCAGCTTGGATGTAACTTTCATTTGCTTGAAGTTTGTAATGGTTTTGCATAAATTTGTAAACAGGTCTCTGATGTGCCAAAATAAGAAGTAAATTTGTAGGAAGAATATTTATGTTACAACGCCGTTACTGTTTTATTTAAAAGTGAATGCTAAACAATAACCACTTTAGGCTTTGGATTTCAGGAAGAAAATCCTTCCCGAGAGTCCACAATTGTTCGAACTGCAGGGAAGCTTAAAGCATTCCATTTCAACAGGATTCCTGAGATTAATGATTGCGACATGCCTTTGGCTACCCAAAGACGTATAAAGAGATACAATCAGAAGCCCAAGGAGTCTATTTCCTCCGAGTTCTTTTGTCCTATCTGCAATAGCCCACTCGATAATTCTGAATTATTGAGTCTGAGTGCTCATGATAGTTCCCAAAGTTCAAAATTTAATGTTTGCTGTTGCTCAAGCTGCAAGTTTCAGATCCTACCCAAGGACCCCACATTGATGGAGCAGTTCTATTTGCTTCTACCCCAGCAGTTGGTTTCCCGAGCAAAAAGTAGCAACCACGGTAATATCAGTTTATTTAGGTAAGAAACTGTCTGAAGTTATTACAGACCTACATTTAGAATTTTAGAAAACAAGGATTATAGTGACTTCTATGTTGGCGTGCAGAATACAATCCTGTCATGCCACCTGTTGTAATTCTAGTTCGCAAGCTATGACTGTTCGGTGCTCATAGAGCAAAATCCTTATTTCCTACCGTATCCCTATAATTTATTTAATTGCCACCCAATGTTCTTCTCTTTAATAATTTAAGGGACAACGCCTACCTTCAGTCCCTGTCTAGATGATAGTAACGGTTTTCTGCTTGCAGGCAGCAAATTCGAGATTGTTTACTCTCGGACAGCGAAGATGAAACTTGATTTTGCAAGTGGTCACATCCTTTGCGATCAGCCTTATTATCTGGTTCAGTCGCATTTCATCTCACATTTGGTGGGTTTATGGTCTGTTATCAGCCTTATCATCTAGGTCAAGGAACGTTCATAAAGTTTGGTCATGGAACACTAGCAGTACATTCATTGCAGTTGTACGGCAATTTTTTTTTTGAATGAGATTATGCTGACACTGTGTGTAACTAATAATTTCCGCAATTAGTAGGCAAGGTCTTGTTATATCATGACGTGTAGCTAGCTCATTTATGTGAAACCTCATCATTTCATTTGTACATCACCAAACTTTAGCAAAAAACTCCTCCACCTGACTTACACCTATAACCATGCCAAATTTCTGGGTCAATGATGAAACTATCATGTCTGTTCCCACATTTCCCACCACATCATGAGCATGGATCTCCATGTACTCGTTCAAATTGTGCACTGTTCCATCTGCTTATACAGAAAGAAAAGACAAGTTAACGTGTTTGTTCAATCATACACACTGAAATGCATTCAACTATAGCTATGGACATCTAAGATGGTTAACAGGCCCCCTTGTTTCTATTTACAAATTACAGGCAACCGCATAACAGGATCATGCTCCTCTTATGTTTGGCTAATTCTTCTGTTTTTTCAGTTTATTGACGTTACTACTCAATAAGTTGGACTAAGTGCACTGCTATACAATTGTGACACCGAATTTCTTTTGTATGAATTTTTCTCACGAGGATTCAGGCATAGAAGAAAAAAAAACCTAGATGAAAACCAGAACAAACATGAATCATGCAACTACAAAGAAGCATGCTTGCTTTTAAGATGGTTGGCGCTGATAAAGCCTACTTTATTTGTTCCAAACTCTCATCATGAGGGTATATAAATGTGCCAAACTTCATTAGTTCCAGACTCTTAATCATGAAATTGCACATAAATGTGCTTGAATAGTGACACACTTCCATTACGAGGTTCCATACTACTCCTAAGATCCTTGTATGGCAAACTAATTTTCAAAAGTAAAAGTAGACAAGTGGTAGACAACAAGTGAAAAGCTTTACCCTCAGCAACTATGGGATCATATGCGGGAGGTTCAGCAATCCAATTCCCAATAGGATCTTTCATATGACTTCTATTTGACGAAAACCAACGCAGGAACACTGGAGCATGCACAATCCGAAAGAATCTGAATTTCAAGAAAACCCAAGTTATAACTACATAAATCAGTTCTGCTACAAAGTGCAGAGAGAAAAGAACGTATTTTTGTAGTAAAGTTGCATAAATCAGTTAGATGAAATAGGTTACTACTCTGAATCATAATACTAGACCTTAACCCAACTGGATTTGGAAAATGAAGCAAATTAAAAGTAACTCTCCATGCTTACATCCACCAGTTTTTCTCCAACATAAACATGCTCAATGGAAAAGTTTACGATGTTCTTTAGTAACAATTTTAAATATCAAACTGATTAGTTAGCAGTCAAGCAACTACAAATGTTAACGTGTTAACCGAGATAAGTCCTTGAAACCAACCTCAGATGAGCAATGAGATCAATAAACACAAAAAAGACAAACCTGTTATTGGGTTAGAAAACCATCATGAAAATCACAGCTCCTAAATTTAATGCAGATAATTAGGAAGTAACTAAACACCATATGTGTGTGAAAACAGAGCACTAACTACTAAATATGGAGAATATAAACCATTTCTTATTGAAGCAATGTTCTGCACTAGGATGATACTGTTCATAAGCTTTTCTTTTGAAAATAAAAAAGAAAAATAGATGAAATTTCAACAACATTTCCACCATGCTGAACCTCAGGCCACAAACAAAGAGCCCATTACAAGCTCTATGGCCAAAGCCCTATTTCACCAATCGGAAATGCTATCTGCTTAGCTTTCCAGAAAACAACTTGATTCAAATACTTCAATTTCAATTTATGCAATTTTATAACAAGATTCATAGTACCTCTGATACTCAGAGAAGAACTTAAATGATGGTCGGATGGTTTCAGCTACATAGGTAGCTAAAGTGGAAGGAACGGGCAGACTAGAATCCAAATCCCATACTAAAGGAGCAGAGCTAGTATCTCTTTTCCTCTGCATATATCAAATGAACGGTAGGTATATTTTGTCATTAATGAGCAAACCAAATACTCCTGACTGAGAAAAACAGGTCAGCATTCACCTGTATGCAAATGACGTGATAATCCCATATGACAGCACCATCTGCTCTCTTACTAGCCTTTTGATACCACAATGGGACCTATAAACGTTGTCAAAATAAAAAGAATGAGTACTAGGAGACCTGCATTCAAAAGGTAAATGTGCAATCCAGTAATTACAATCAGGTGAAACAAGCAGTTAACTAAGAGCATCATTTTGATTAATCAGCTGAAATAATTGATAATTTGACAACATTTTATATAGAATATTCACATATTTGCTATCTCTTGATCTTCTTTCCGTGAAATCAAGACTTCGTTCTTTTCTGGAAAAGAAAAATCATAAGAAGAGCAAACAGATAGCTGCCTGTTTCTTATCATTGGAAATAAAAGCAACGAAAAGATCAGACCCATCAGCATCTGCTACACCAATATCCTTGAGCTTCTTGCAAAGCGTATACACATTCTCCTCACTACATAAGTTTAAAGTCAAAACCACAAAATTAGACCTAACCCAAAGAAGAATTCCAATTCCATCTAGAACTATAAAAGAGCTCAACGTAACGGTACTAATACTAGGTTTACATGTACCAGTAAGAAGGGGTGTGTTGAAACTGAGAAATTTCGAAACTCGTACTACTCGCCATCTCCGTCGCCATACTTCCAACTTCAGTTTCGCCTACAAAACCTGACCGATAAAATCAGTGTACCGTGACAAGAACGATGTCGTTTAGTGAGTGAAAAGAACGATGTCGTTTAGTGATACTAAATGTAATGAACGACATTGCGTTTTGATGTAGAGATCTTGTCTCCTTACGCCACGGGCTATACAAGTAAAGACGTGTTGTTTTCAGTCCGTAGGAAATGGAATTAGAATTCGCCGGCGAAATATCGACGCCCTCGCTCCGGCGGCGACAAATTTGCGACAACTGCAACCGACCAACCCCCGTCTGTCTCTGCCACGTCATCCCATCCTCACCGATCCCAACGTCCACTCAGATCATAGTAATCCAACACCCTCACGAGTCTCAACACAAGCTCAACACAGCTCATCTTCTCACCAAATCTCTCCTCAATGCCGCTACAATCATCTCTCGCCGCCTCACTTCAAACCTACTCCACCCCATATTCGCTGGCGACAAGCCTCCTCCGCCCATGTTCTACTTGTTCCCTCACACCCCTTCCTCGGCTGCCGTTCCCTTATCGGAGCTCAAGGCCCAAAAAGGGCGTTTAGTTCTGATAGTGTTCGATGCGACGTGGAAGCATGCGAAAGAGATGGTGAAAGCGAGCGAAGGGTTTTTGAGTAAACTCGCGACGAGGGTGTGCTTGGATGGATTTGATATGGAGGTGGAAGGAGAGAGTATATACGAGTCAGAGCTGGTGTTGAGGAAGGAGCCATGCCGAGGATGCGTGAGCACGATGGAGGCGGTGGCACGGTGGTTGGGGGCGGTGGAGGAAGGTGGGGCGGCGGTGGAAGAGACACTACTGGGAGTGCTGAGGGAGGCTGTAACATTGCAGGCCCAGTTCTTGAAGCCCATGAAGCCTAGGCCTAAATTGTTGAAGAAAAACAAAAGACACCAATAGATAGCAACTTGAGGCTTTTCGCATTTATTTTTGTTTTTATTATTTTTTGGATGATGATTAAGCTGAAGTTTATTCTATGCTGACCTTTTTTTTTTTATAAAAAGAGAGATTTGTATGATTAGTCATAATAACAGCACAAAATCTCAATTCTCTTTTTGTTGATTTTGCACTAAGTCATTCAGGAAGAAATGACAAATTACAATACAACAAAAAGAACGTTTGGCTAAGAAAAAAATTGTAGCCGAAGGTTTCAAAATTGTCGGTAATAGTAAAAAGTATTGTCAAATCTTCGTAGCTAAAAATTATAAACAACGTTTTTCGCTAATTGTTGTCGATAATTTTTTGCTACGATTATTAGCAATATTTTGAAAAACCACCATTAATACTTTTTAACTATGCTTATTTTTCCTAGGTGAAAATTATTAGCTACGTTTTTAGAACATAGCCAATAAATTTTAGCTACGTTTACGAAAAGGCCAAAAGGGCTAATTAACTCCTATCGTTTTCACGAATGTACAAAATAGACCATAATATTTCAGAGTGTTTAAATTAAATTATGAAGTTTATCATACGTTCAAATAAGAACCCAAGAACTAATAATAATATCATATGTGCAGAAGGTATTTGTTTTTTCATTGATTAGTGAACATATTATATTGTACCAACTATATACTAACTTTATCTATTCCATTGTTATAGGGATTGATTAGAGTAGTAGAAGACACGATCCCATATACTACTCTTCGTATGTGTGCATGTCATATATACCATAATTGACATATGAACTTCAAAGGAAAAGACTTGCGAAAGCAATTTTGGAATTGTGCTTGGTCAACATATGTGGAAGATTTTAATAAATAGCTGAAAAGGTTGGACAAAATCACACTTGGATGTGCATCATTATTGCTTGAATATCCAAAGGAGAGATGGGCACGATGTTCTCGGTCATTTGAATCCAAATGTCCAATTGTCGATAACAACATGAGTGAAACATTCAGTAGATGAATATTGCTGGCTAGAGATAGGCCCATTATAAGCATGCTAGAAATAATCAGAAATATGGTGATGAAGAGGCATGCAGAAAGGAGACAATTTGCAAATGGCTGGAAATCAGAAGTTGCACCCAGAATTGTCAAGAACTTAGAAATGAATAAGAAAGTTGCTATGCAGTGGAGAATGGTCTAGAATGGTGATAGAACGTATGAAATTAACAAAAGTGATGCGAAGCATATTGTGAGAATTGGTAGAAACCAATCATGTGTTCTCGGGCATGGGAGCTATATAGATATCCTTGCAAGCATGCTGTAAGTGCTATTCACCATTCAAAACAGCAGTCGAAGGCATATGTGGATGAGTGCTACAAGAAATATAAATTTATGGCAGTGTATGAGCATGTCTTACAGCCTATTAGAGGACCTATTTTCTGGCCTACAGTTGAAGATAAAGATGTAGTAAACCCCTCAGCGAAAAGAGCCATGCCTAGAAGACCTAAAACAACTAGAAGGAGAGGAGTAAATGAGCCTATTAAGTTGAGAAATCCAAACAAATCAAGTAGAAAGGTTCAAGTACAAAAATGTGGAAAATGTGGCAATTCTAGTCACAATGTAAGAAAATGTAACAATCATTCATCAACCCAACCCACTCAGCAATCTCCACAGGTGTGACAAATTCTTTGCATGTATTGGTTTATATATCTAATGATCATTTCTGACATTATTTGTTTCATATTTACTAGTTCATTTCTGATGTCTCTTCAGAACCTGAACAGGTTGTTATAGCAAGTCAACAAAGCAATATTGTGAGTATATTTATCTCTTCAACCATTTTTGATTTCTTTCAAGATTGAATATTATTAAGATTGAATACAATTAACAACATGTTTATTTGTAGGTTAGTAGCTCTTCGTATAGTGGTAAATGGATGTTTGGAGAAGTTGATTCACATTCATTCAATCTACCTTTTGAACCAAGAGGTCAGGTTCAAAGGACAACCTAGCATAACCTCTCAACGGTTACAAACTGCATCAATGAGGTGGAGATCATTAAGAAATCAACCAGTACAAGAAGAACCTTCTTAATCAAATGCAAATGAGGGAAGCAATGTGGTTGACTCGCAGACTTTAAATTGATGTTGCCTATATATATGGACGGATAGATAGTATAACTTCTGTATATAAACAAAATGTGATGTAATCACTTTACTGATATTATCACTTTTATATCTAATCACAATTGGATATGTTTCTCCAATTGTTTATTCTGATATAATTTTTGTATTTAATTGTTTATGATGAGGCCATATTACAACAACTTCAAGAATAACAGAACAAAAAACAAAAAACATAGTAAACGTAGTGCAACATATAAAAAGGAGGAGTTTTCATTCTCATAACTCCAGTTTTAAAATAAATAGTACATTTTACATCTACCTGTCTATAACAAACCATATTTTTAAACTCATCAAATGTAGCATCTCACTCTCGCAAGACACGTACCCGACATCCTGAGTGATGTCCGAGTACGAATCCCGCAAGAGTAGCATGCTAGACCAATCGAACATTTGAAACTCGGTACAATTTTTTTTGAAAAACAATATACGCGTATGTGGAAATCAGTAATTAAATCGGGCCCATACTTTTATTTTATAAAATTTGAAATCACAATTGTCATTGCACTTTGATCAATCTCTTTTACAAAACATTTCCAAATTTCACCAGTTATTACACATAGAAATATTTGAATACATATTGTACAGAAATCGTGGAATATACAAATTTATACAAAAATAAGAAAATACAAATGCAGAGGTAAATTGATCCTGACCTCTACCTCTTATTTGAATGTAGTGGCTATACTCCCGTTTGCCTAACAGCGGAACTCTTTTGAGCCTGAAAAATATTACAAAATTTGGGTGAGTTTTGCGAACTCAGTGAGTGATCATCCTTGATGGCTTACTCAATCACATAACGCATACAGTACACATATTCACATAATACACATCAATTCATTAATAATCATATTGAGTCACATACACTTGATCAATCATTTCAGCTTCGCATCACTCATGAAGGAACCAATCAAGTTCGGGAGACGAAGATCAACATGCTTCTCCATGACTATGAAATGTT
>JANITX010185479.1:0-11342 GCA_027564395.1 Erythroxylum ulei
GCTTTTAACGAGGTTTTAATTAAATGGTCGTTTAATTAGATCCTTGGACTTAAGGGGTCCCTTAAGGTTTCTCTTTCAGAAACTTAGTGATTTCTAATCCACACACACATTAAGATGCACTTAACGGGATCTTGAGCAATGGGGTTCCTTGATCAAGATCCCGGACTTAAAGGTTCCTTTAACCCTTGTACACTTGCAAATTATGTTAGAAAATCAGGATGGGATTTGATCCTGACCATAGCAGAATAATTATAATTTTTTTTTGTATTTTCATTTCTTGAAAACAAAGATCACTTTAATTCTACAAAACGATTAACATATAAATCATAATAAGCATCAATCTTAGTTTGTACCTTATCCTGAAGCTTGATAATTTTCTTATAGTATCTCTTGAACCGTTTCTGAAGCCAATCTATCTTAACTACCATAACCACACTTTACCAAACAGGTTGAGAGAACTCTGAACTCTTGCAGAGAGAGTTAAACAAGGAGTGCTAGCTCTATTAGAGCTTAAGCCTATTTATAATAAGTTTTGGACATTTTACTAATTTAATTGAATTTAAGTTCTAATTTCAATCAAAATTATAAATAATTCTAATTAAATACCAACTATGCCCAATTAAGATTCAATATTTCATATTGATCTTTATTTATTAAATATCTCATATTTAATCATAAAGTTCTTTAAATGTTACAATCAAGTCCAACTTAATTAAAATATCTTTACTCTCTTCAACCTATTTTTTTATGTGAAACTCATTAGGTTCCAAAATATACTAGCAATGATTATAGAGTATAGATTATAATTATAATTCATAATTAGAATTAGATAAATTAAAAATCTTTTTAATTTATCTTTAATTTTTCAATTAAACAATTTATAATCATAAATTAATATTGACGTTTAATAACGCGTCATGACCACCCAAATATTTAGTAATGTCAAAGTTGTTTTGAGTATTCTTTCTGTGCATGATTTTTCCTTATGATTCAATCCTTTTATCATACAAGGTTTTGATTAGGCATAGAGTATGAAATTAATTACTCTATTTTAAGTCCAATCATATTAGTTCCCTGCCATTAGCTATCAATTCAATTAATGACATTTATAAACTATTTACAAAACTTCATTTCACCTTGGCCAAGGATTTCCCGAATTAAAACTAATCGAGAACAATAGAACATTCTCCCTAATTACTTTAGAATGATGAATCCTATCTTGATCACTCAACTACCTCTATATAGTTAATGCTATATCCAATGACTACCAACTGAACAACCCATAATTAAATAGGTCACAAGTAGTATCAAAATATGGCAATCCCTATACAAGATAACTTTAGAGACCTCAAGTCAAAAGATCATTTATACAATCATCACAATGAGAATTTTCATAGATATACAAGTAATGTTTCAAATTGATTTCTCATATCGAGTCAGTTCAGTGAACTTGTTCTCTAATAAGAACCCACATGTTCGTTTAAGAATCTATATACTTTATTCAATGAGATTGACTGCTTTCTTCTTAAGGAAAAACATAACGTGTGCTAGTCTTTTTACGTTGTATTAATGTCTAGCCTTAATAGAATAAAGACTTGGAACAATTTAGGGATAATACATAAATGCAATATGAATCTCATAATTATAATCTCATTATAATTTTATTTGCAATGTAAAATTATCCATGAACATTATCTTATACATCTAAACATGTACAAGATAAATAATCGCTTTAAATAACTGTCACTAAACTACAACTAAACCGATTGGCTATAAGGTGTAAACTAAGAATCTACCACTTATACTAAGCCAATCGTTTAAGTATCTTATACCATATCTCCATATGACAATCATGCTACTATTAGAACATTGGCTTAATGAGAGAATTCTATAAATTTCTTTATATTTAACATTTTCTTAAATTTTACAACTTTCAACTTAATTATGATCATAATTAAGAACAATTTGCCTAACTTAGCATCAATTATACTAAAAAAGGTAAATTCCACTCAGAGCATAATATACAAGTAAGAAAAGTAAGTAATTAATTTTATTCCAAGACTACCAAAGGAGATTAGGACTTCAATCATGTATTTGGTTACTCTCACTATTTTACTCGAAATAATAGCTCTCACTACTATTTAGAAAGATTATGCTAATCTAATTGGCTAGGATCCTATTTAAATATAGTTGATCATGAATTTGCTTAACAAACCATTTAAACTTAAATTAGGTAGATAATAACTTTATCGATCACATCTCATGTGACTTCTAAATCCGTTAAGTGAAATTTTTAGCCAAAGCATATCTTATATGCTATGTCTAATTTTGCCTCTAAATTCATGTGATCATAAGTTTGCTCATCCAAATTACACAAATTTAGTGAAGTTGAACCCATTGTCATAAGACTAAACATATTCGAGCTAAAACGGCTTTGAGTTTGCTTAACAAGCTTGACAATAAACAGAACTCTGGTTTATTCTTATAATAATGGAAGACAACAATAATGTTCTTAATATGTACTTAATATCTTAACGATGGATTTAATTCATTCATCTCATCAAATACAAAATTTTTATGTAAAATATCACACATATAAAACATACAATTTAACTTACATCCAATATATATATTAAACATATAAATAAAGTATGCAACTTATGTACTCATAGTCAAATTATATACATAAATATCAAGCTTTGTTTGATTCTAGTTAATGATGTTCATAATCTAAAATAATATTTCCAACTTTTTGGAAAAATTAAATTAGATTAAATTCATAAATTCCTAAATGAATTAAATTCCTATTCCAAATATAAATTTAATTTGATTTTAAAACAATTTTCAAATCTAATTGGAAACTATTTCCAATTATTTTGACTCCTTTAACAAAATTTAATTGAAAATTTTTCAATAAATTATGCTTCTTATTTTTTTTTTGAAGAGATGCTTCTTATTTATTATAATTTAGAAAAGCTCCATTTTCAAAATTATACAAGTAACACATTCTAATCCAATTAGAAAATTATTTCTAATCTCATTAGAAATTGCTTTTTCCTTAATCAGAAATCGTTTTTCTAATATCAAAAGGAAACTACTTTCAAAATTAAATAAAACAATTCTAAATTTAATTAAGAAAATTATTTATTTAGATATTGATTTCTTATTTAATTAGAAATTCTTATTTCTAATTAATTGAATAATTATTATTTATAAAATAATTTCAACATATTCATAATTATTAATTATTTATAATAATTAATTGAATAACTTATTATTTATAAATAAAGAAACAATTTCTAAATAAATTGAATAATAATTCTCCAAACAAATAAAGTCATAAATTTAATTTATCTCAATCAAATTGAAATAAATAGATTTAATTAAGAAATACGTTTCTTAATTACTTAATAAAACACTTTTCTTAATTCCAAGGAATATAATTAATTAATTTAAATATGATTGAAACTAATTAATTGTAAGTTTAGAAACTAGTTTTCTAAAATTAATTAGGTCTCAAATATAATTATTAATCTTAATCATATTAAGAAAAATAATTACTTTAATTATGGAATTACTTTGATAATTAATTTAATTTAATAATTCAACTCTTTGAAAAATTAAACTAAATTTGAAAACATTCCTAATAAAATTAACCGTTTGAAAACAATTAGAAAAAACTCTCCAAATTTGTTAGGAATTTAAACCTACTTAATTTTAATTAAACCAATTTAATTAAAAGAATGCTTACAAACATGAAAATTAAATAAAAAATTATGTAGGAGTGTCTGACGCATGCATTGCATATGCTAGAGAATGTCTACTAGTTGACTGGCGCAGTGGCGCATATATTGCACACACTAGTAGCGTCTCCTTCGATGCTCTTGTCGAACCCCTATCATTTTTACATAGATTAGGGGGTTTTTTTTTTCTTACCGCCTCCTACACCCTGTGCTTCTGGTCTTCTCCCTATCGTTGCCACCTTGTTGCATCGCCAGCAGCCACCTCTCTTCACGTTTGTTTCGCTTCTTATAGTGGGTGAGTTATCACCCCTAACCAGGGGCGATTCGTCACTGATTTGTGGGTGACTGTTGCCCTAGAACAGTGGCATTCTCGCCGTTGACGATGGAGGATGACTCACTAGCAGTGCACTACCGATGTACACTAGATGAAACCGTAGAGAGCACCCAACAATAACAATAGCTTATTCCAGTTTCATACAACGAAAACCAAAAAATCAAACCATTCTCAAAATCAACGCACGCAACCAAAAATCCAACCGCCCAATAGAGGCAAAAAATCAACCAGAATACCTATAACTTGCGAAGATTTTATGGTTCTCAAGCACAACTATATGCTTCATATAAGACACTATTTATTTCAAGAAAATTGGTTTTTCAGGTTCAAGATGAGTCTCATTGTTTTATATTTCTAAATTTTGGGTCCTGTAAATCTTAATGAAAATTTCCAGATTGTATAAACATATTCACATTAAATTTAATGAATTTCTAAAATTATGAGTGTCTAAAATTAATATGAACTTTTCATACTAATAATATTCAAATTTCATTTAAATATGATTTTTAGGACTTTATATAAGTGTAAAGTGTAGATACTTATAAGTCTCTCTATATGCTCGTGATGAGTAATAGATCCCCCAGTATGTACAGGAAGACTCTATGTCTCCGATCCTCCACGTTTGTTGGTAGAATTACGCTTTAAAATGGACATTACTTCACTTGATGTCCAATACTACTGCCAAAGACTCCATATTTGTTCAAAAATATAAGGGGGTCGTATATCAGTCTTTTGTATTGCACCAACAAAGTCTCTATAACGTGTAGGAGCTCGTCTCTCCTATACTTTGTAAATAACTGCGCCAAATTCAGAATCTTAAAAAAATTCATTTTGAAAAAGAAGGAAAATATACGATAAGTACTTATAATCTACAATATTTATCTAATTAATGTATAAAAATTAATTAAAAAATATATTTTTTGTACCCAAACTCCTGATAATAATTTTTTTTTGATATTCTTTCATATATAACCCTTAAGATCAATCTT
The DNA here is from genome assembly GCA_027564395.1 of Erythroxylum ulei. NCBI lineage: Eukaryota > Viridiplantae > Streptophyta > Magnoliopsida > Malpighiales > Erythroxylaceae > Erythroxylum > Erythroxylum ulei. The sequence continues at coordinate 5,067 of JANITX010185479.1, forward strand.
CTCCTTGAATTTAGATGTCATGTTTCTTGAGTACGGTCCAGACGGAATCAACCTAATATAAAAACAATTAATTTTATATCATTTTTAAATTTAAACCTATAACTTAATTATAAACATAAGGTGTTTCATGTATTTTCACTTACAGATTGGTTACAATTGTGATGTAAGTTCTTCCATCAACTACCTCAGCTCTAGGCTAAAGACTGCCTCCTTCATCCGCATCGTTTATCCCTGATATCTCTATTGGCATAGGGGTGGTGGATGGTGTAGCAACAAGTACAGAAGGTGATGCCCCATCTATAAGTGTAGTAGCTAGAGGTACAACATCTGATTCGGTTGCAGCTACAGAATGTGATGCTTCACCTGGATAGTAACTGGCTCCAAATTGTGGTCTGAACCTTGGTCGCATCATATCCTATTTTCTCTTTAGTGGCATATTTTAACCTGAAATTCATATTTTATTAAATATTCCATAAATATAACAATTTCAATTCAATATATAACAATATATTGTTGATTCAATAATTGATTTATTGAATATAATATTCTATTATAAACACAAATTAATATCTATCAACACTTCATTGTAAATCAAAATCATCATCATCTTCTTTTTCTAAAGAATTATAGTCAAATTCAGGCTCCCCTTCATATCTCTCACCCTCCTCATCCTCTCCAGATGAAATTTCAACATATTCATTGTTTAGATCATTCAAAGGTTCATTCTCGTTATATGTAACAGATGCATTTTTTTTTTCATAAACATCTTCTTGAAATGCTTCACTTTCAATTCTCTGTTCTCCTTTTTCATGTGATTCAAAAACACCTCTAGATTGAACTTTGCAAATGACCAACCAATCTAACTTATCTCGTATGGGAAAAGGGACATAATACACTTGGATTGCTCACATTGCCAACACGAAACGTTCAAATTGTCTGAATCTTCTTCACTGGTTGATTTCAACTAGATTGTATCGACTATGCACTTTTATACCAACATTAGGAGTTGGATCAAACTAGTCACACTTAAATATCTCATTCTACTTTATTGGCAATGTAGGGTACTCAATTTCAAGTATCTTAATAATTTTACTATAGTAATCCATCAATTTTCTCTGTATGCGAACTCCACTATTTACTATTGCCATGCTATGCCCATCATATTCTGTATGATATTGGTATCCATTAACCAAATATACCAGATATGGTTCAGCAGTTCACAAAGGTCCTTTCACAAGATCACATATGAACTTGTGCTCCATTGAATTTTCTAAGGTCTACACAAAATAAATTATCATATTAATAGTATAATGTCATTTGAACACTTTAATTTTATAATTCAATAATTTCAATAATTGTAAGTGAAAACTTACATATTTCTCGAGCCATCAAGGAAAGTCAACTTCTTTATTGATATCATCCTGTGTTGTCTCTGTCATTAGCTTGCGTAACCATTCCTCATATAATCTAAAAACATTATTATATATTTTAGTTGTGAATAACACTACATTTCAAAACCTAAATAATCAATTTCAACTTAATGCACGAAAAGTTAAACCTCTTAATAGTTTTAATAAAATGTAACCATAGGCAACCTCTATTTCTTCCTCTGTTAATAATCTTCTTGTTAAAAGTCTATATGTTCATCTAGGATATGTGAAAATGGATAAGTTACCATCAGCATCACCCGTTCCTCCCTCATCGTCATTACGAGGAACTTTTCTTTCACTTATGTGAACATATGACTCAAACTAATGTGAGAAAAATGTACTTGCTTCCTCCACTAAATAAGCATTACATATCGAACCTTTAACTTTAGCCTTGTTTTTGACATTTTTCTTCAAGTGATGCAAATACCTACATTAGCGAATAGAGTTATTGCAATTATGTTATTAAAACATGTTATTACTTTAATTTAAATGTTTAATATAATTACCTCTCAAATAGATACATCTATCGATATTGAATTGTACCAGCAAGTTTAGCTTTGTGTGCCAAATGTAAAGGTAGATGCTCTATACAGTCAAAGAAGCTTAGAGGGAAAATCCCTTCTAATTTGCACAAAATTATTGGAATTTCCCTTTCTAGTTTTTCCATTTCAGCTAACTTTATTTCAGATGATGTTAAGCTTTTGAAAAACAAGCTTAATTCTGTTATAACTTCCCAAATCTTATTTAGTAGCAACTCTTGAAATGCAATTGGAATTAGCCTTTGCATAAACATATGAAAATCATGACTTTTCATCCCAAATAATTTATACTTCCTCATATCTACACACCTTGCCAAGTTTGAAACATAACCATCAGAAAACTTTAGACCTTTCAACCATTCACAGAAAATTTCCTTTTCTTTTTTGTCTAAAGTGTAACATGCTTTCGGATATTTACCGGTGTAAAGATCTTTATCTAACTCATTCCTTCTACAAAAAAGTTTCAAATCAACTCGTGATTTTGTGTTGTCCTTTATCTGCCCTTCAATGTTCATTATGATATTGAACAAATTGTCAAAAATGTTTTTTTCAATATGCATCACATCTAGAGTATGATGTATCAAATTAGTTCCAATATGGCAAATCCCAAATGATGCTTCGTTTTCTCCAACCAAAGTTTTGACTAATGCTCGTATTAACTTCATCAGTTTCAAATTCTGTAAGTTTCACCAACCTTAATTCATCAATCTCCTGCAATATCTCTTCACAGCTTTCTGAGGTGGAGGAGGTGTTTGTACCATCCCATATTTAATGAAATTTTGTTTATTGCGTCAAAATGGATGATCTGGAGGAAGAAATTTCTTGTGGTTGTCAAATCAACATGTTTTACTCTCATTTGGAAGATAAAACACATCAAAATCATTGCCATAATAAGGACAAGTCAATTTCCCTGCTATTCTCCATCGAGACATCATAACATATGCCAAAAAATTACTAATAGTCCACATCAAAGCTACTTTCAACACAAAATTTTGTTTCAGAGACACATCATATGTCTTCACACCATATTCCCAAAGATGTTGCAATTCATATATCAATGGATATAAGAATATATCAATTTTATGCTTGGATTTGTCGGCCCTAGCACAATCACTGCCATGATGAATATTGTTGGTCAGATTGACCAAAAGGTTGGAATCCATCCATCTACCATCCCAACCTAACATTTCGACTTTCAGTTGCAAACCCATAATCGGTGTTATTGAAATGTTTCCATTAGTGCATCTGATGGATGACTCATTATTCCATCTTCCTATTCGTGTTCATTAAGCCATCTCATGTGAGATATAGTAACATCAGAAGCATATAGTCCTTGAAGTCTCGGAGTTAGCAGGAAATATTATATCTGCTTTTAGGGTACTAATTTCTATTTCATAGAACACTTTCTAAGCATGAACCTAGATTGACCACAAAATTTGCACTTTTGTAATTCCACATCACCTCCCCAATACAACATACATCCTAATTTGCAACAATCACTTTTTTCAACAGGAAAAGAAAGACCCTTAATAAGTTTCTTCATATTATAAAAACTATCAACCATTGTACGATTAGGAGACAATGATTCATTATACCATCTAAGAATTTTATGAAAAATACGATCATAAATATTCCTTTAAGACTTTATGTTCAATATTCGAGCAATTGAAGACAATTTGGCCATAATTCTTAGTCAGCTAAGCGTAGTAAGTCAAAAAATTGTTTTGCATATGGGTTTGGTTCTTCTTCAAAATTTTCTATATTTTCTTGAAAGACATAACCGGCTGCATCATAAACCATTTGCATGTAAGGATTTTCAGTTGCACCTATATTATTTGTTCCAAATATAATCCCCCTTCAAACTCATCCACATTTACTGATGAGTTTACTTTATTACCCCTTAAGGTGCTACAAATCAGTGGCTCCATAGGTCGTGTCCACTCAAAATAAACTAGAGCAAACCCTTTTCTCAGTAAATGGCCATTCACTTCATCAATAGGAAGGAAATAAAGATGTTTGTACTTTTTACATGGAAATTTGATCTTTAGACCATCCATATATGCAGGTTGAGAACATGCATAATGAATAAAAGCTTCAACTCCCTCAAGAAACTTAGGATTAATGAAACCATCAGGTGTTAATCATCTATACATCTAAGATCTATCAACATTACTCATTTATGCAAAATTGTTAATTTAAAAAAGTGATTTCATAGTTAGTATCCTTCATATCCCATAAGTTTACAGAACATTTAAACTTTACACAACATCCCTTAAGTATTAATCAATCGAATTAATTACCTACAGTTGATGTCAATACTATGGTACGTGGCATTGTTTACACCTGCGAATCAAGAAAGCAAGTTCTTGTTGTGACTCCTAGGGTCGTGGAATTTTTCACTGATAAGCCTTAAGGGAGTTGCATCACTGGTTTCCAGGCTATATACCGTCCTAGGGGTTTATTATGCAAAGAACTATCTTGTCTATTAAACCCATGAATTTCATGTGTTAATACTAAGTTTGAATTAATCACATTGAAGTTTAAGTATTTATGTTTCAATTAATCACCTACAATTGATTTCAATACTATGGTACGTGGCATTGTTTACACCTGTGAATCAAGAAAGTAAGTTCTCGTTATAACTCCTAGGCTCGTGGAATTTTTCATCGATAACCCTCACGGGAGCTGCATCATGGGTTTCCAACCTATATACCGTCCTAAGGTTTTATTATACAAAGAACTGTCTTGTCTATTAAACCTATGAATTTCTTTTGTTAATACTATGTTTGAATTAATCACATTGAAGTTGAAGTATTTATGTTTCAATTAATCACCTACAATTGATTCAATACTATGGTACATGACATTGTTTACACTTATGAATCAAGAAAGCAAGTTCTTGCTGTAACTTCTAGACTCGTGAAAATTTTCATCGATAAGCCTCACAGGAGCTGCATCATGGGTTTCTAGCCTATATACCTGTTGGATCCCGCTTGTTTCCGAGGTCTAACGCTTGCTTTGATACCACTTCTGTTGGATCCCGCTTATTTCCGGAACCCAACTCTTGATCGTAATCCTAATTACTGACATATTGTAATGAAGTTTCCTTCACCCTCATTAGTCATCCTCGGTTCATCTTCATTTCTTGATACCTTAGTGTCGGGCCCTATCTTCCAAATCTTTCTTATGCCGAAACAAAAATTCTATGCTCAACTTCCATCCAGGTATTGAACATTTTAGAGGCTGGGTTAAAATTTTATTCCTTCGAATCATTTGATAGCTCTACATCTCTAGTTTATCTAGACACAGGATTCATCTCATTTGAAGGTCAGATAACGAAGTCATGGCTAAAGGAACAAACACGATTTTTGCCCTCGATCGTAAAGAATCTATTTTGGGACAAAAGGCATAACTTGCTCTAGGGATATCAGATTAAGGTCATTCTTAGAGGGTTAAAAAGAAGACTTCAAGATCAAAAACTTTCATGAAGACCTTGAAGACAGATTCTATCGTCTGAAGGGTCAAAAATGAAGCAGACGATAGCATCAGACGAATTAAAAAGCAGATGAAGCAAAGCAGACGAAACAAAGTAGACGAAACAAAGCAAACGAAGCAAAGCAGACAAAACAAAGCAGACGAAACAAAGCAGACGAAACAAAATAGACGAAGCAAAGCAGACAATAGCATGGGGCAGACGAATGCAAGAAGCAGATGAATGTGGAAGCAGACGATAACATAAGGTAGACAAATGCAAGAAGCAGACGAATGTGGAAGCAGACGATAGCATGAGGCAGACGAATGCAAGAAGCAGACGAATGCGAAAGCAAATGATAGCATGAGGCAGACGAGTGCAAGAAGTAGACAATTAAGAAAGCAGACGATAGCATGAGGCAGACGAATGCAAGAAGCAGACAAATACGAGGTCAACTTAAGACAATGCAACGCTTAAGACGAAGCAAAAGCCAGATGAATGACGTCATCACAGACAATATAACGTCATCAAAGATGAAGCGAAAGATAGACGAAGAAAAATTCTTAAGACGAAATGAAAGACAAATGAAGCAAAAGTCTTAAGACGAATGACATCATCACAGACGAAGCAAAAGACAGATGAAGCAAAAGTCTTAAGACGAAACGAAAGATAGACGAAGAAAAAGTCTTAAGACGAAACGAAAGACAGACGAATATACAGATTCTGATTTCCAATCAGATGTTGATTCAAGGAAATCAACTTCTAGTTCTGTATTTACTTTAGGAGGTAGAGCCATAGTTTGGAGGAGTGTCAAGCAATCTTGTATTGCTAATTC
>JANITX010185519.1:0-11339 GCA_027564395.1 Erythroxylum ulei
AGACCTTGCACAATTTGATTGATCACAAATTCTGAAATTCACGATTCTAGCCCTCACAGGGTAACGGGATGTTACACTTCACATGCCCATTTTATACATTTTCTTGTAGAAGAATGCCTTTTAGACTCTACAATGCCCCAACCACCTTTCAGAGATGCATGGTAAGTATTTTCTCCGACTATATTGAGCACATTATTGAGGTTTTTATGGATGATTTTACTATCTATAGGGATTCATTTGATGCATGATTAGATAATACGAATTATTTACTTAAACGGTGCATCGAAACTATTCTTGTTCTAAATTCTGAAAAATGTCATTTTCTGGTTGAAAAAGGAATATTTTTGAGACATGTAATTTCATCTAGAGGGATCGAGGATGATAAAGCTAAGGTAGTAATTGTGTGAAACTTACCCTATCCTACAAATGTGAGGGAGGTTCATTCTTTTCTTGAACAAGTAATTTTTATCGTTTGTTCAAAAGGACATACCATTTGAATTTGATGAGGGATGCAAGGAAGCTTTTCAAAAATTAAAGGAACTATTGACTTTAGCACCATTCATTCAAGCACCCAATTAGAATTAGCCCTTTGAGATTATGTGTAATGCTAGCAATTTTACTGAGGGTGTTATCCTTGGAAAAAAATGTGGCAAGATGACTTATGCCATTTACTACAATTCAAGAACTCTCAGTCCAACACAATGCAACTACTCCACTACAAAGAAAGAGCTTTTAGTTATTGTGTCTGCTTCAGATAAATTTAGACCTTATTTGCTTGGTTTTAAAGTCATTATATATTCTGATCATGTAACATTATGGTATCTTTTACCAAAGACGGAAGGGAAGCCAAGGCTTATTAGATGGATTTTCCTACTCTAAGAGTTCAATTTGGAGATCAAAAATAAGAAAGGTATAAAGAACTCAGTTGCAGACCACTTGAGTCGAGTTGTAAAGGAAGAGGATCAATGCCATTGCAATAGCTCATTCCAGATGAGTAATTACTAACAATTTAAGTTAAGGTTCCATGGTATGTTGATATTGTAAACTATCTTCAGAATCATGAGATACCTGATGATTTGAGTGAAGCTTGAAGGAATAGAATAAAGAGTGATTCCAAATATTATATTTAGGATGATCCTCAATTATGGAGTGTTGTTCTGACCAATTAATTAGGAAATATGTGTCTGAGCATGAACGTGAATCTATTTTAAAATTTTGCCATTTAAATGCTTATGGTAGTCATTTTGAGCTTAAAAGAACTACTAGGAAAATATTTGAACGTGGTTTTTATTATCCAACCATATTTTGAGATTCCTATATGATCTCTAGGGCATGTTAACAATGCCAGAAACAAGGTAGTTTATCCTATAGAGACCAAATGCCTTTATCTCCAATCCTTGCATGGGAAATTTTTTATGTATGGATTTTATGGGACCATTTCCTTTTTCTTGGTTTGTTTACATTTTATTGGATGTGGATTATGTTTCTAAATGGGTGGAAGCTAAAGCCATAAGGACTCATGATTCTAAAGCCACAAATATTTTAATGTATGTCTCTAACATCGATTAGCGACAGGGGTATGAAATTGATTGGTGAGAAATCTTTATAAGAAGTACCATATCACTCATAAGGTGTCTACAACCTACCATCCACAGATAAACGGGCAAGCAGAAGTGTCAAATATAGAAAATAAGTCAATCCTTAAGAAAATGTGGAGCCTAAATCTTAAAGATTAGAGCCAGCGACTTGACGATACTCTTTGGGCAAATAGAACTGCATACAAGACACCGATTGGCATGTCTCCATACTGACTGATTTACAGAAATCCATGTCATCTTCTAATGGAAATTGAGCATAAAGCTTTTTTAGCAATCAAATGCAATATGAAGATGGAAGAGGTGGGTGAATAAAGGAAATTGCAACTGTAAGAATTGGAAGAGCTTAGGTTTGACTCTTATGAGAGTGCAGAAATTTACGAGGAAAAGACAAAGCTATATTATGATAAGATGACTATTAGAAAGAATTTCATTATTGGACAAAAAGTTCTTCTCTATGATTCACGACTTAAGCTTTTCCCAAGTAAATTACGTTCCCGTTAGATTGGATCTTTTGTGGTTAGTAATGTGTTTTTGCATGGTGCAATTGAAATTAAAAGCCTACAGATGAACAAATAGTTCAAGTTTAATGGTCATCAATTGAAATCCTTTTATGAAGGATTCCAAGTGTAAAATATGGAAGTGATAGGTTAGAAAACCCTCATTATAAAGATTGAGCGACACTTACATCGAGCCAATGACAAGAAATAAAGGCGTTGCTTGGTAGGCAACTCAAAGTAAGTTTATTTCTTTTCATTTACAATCTCACATTTTTTGTTTATGTTAAATGCTCCATTTCTTACACTTGATGTTACATTAGGGACAATGCACATTTTAAGTGTGGGAGTGGGGATCTTAGTTTTCATGCACGTTTTTAAGCTTATTTATTGTTTACGTGTGTTTCTTAGGTGTTTTAAAAATCAAACAAATAAACAAACATTTTCTCTTTTTTTTATTGCTTTTAAGACTATAAAGTCATAATTAGAGAGTGAATTGACTAGAGAAATTAATGGCAACTTAAGCATGTACCTTACTCTTATGATTGGTCAATATACATTATCTTTATAAGAGTAGTGACTAGTGGTAGACACAAACCAATGGGATTTTGAGCTTTTATAGATTGACACATCAATATCAGTCTTATTGTCTTTTGTTTATGTCTGACCTTCATGACATGTACTTCCTGAATTTGCTTTGATTTTCTATTCAAGGCCACATTTTTATCACATGCTTTAATATGAAAGTGATATAGGCATTCGTTGTTTCGTAAGTTACATTAGCCATATAGCCCACCTATTGATATAAATTTTCCTTTTGATAAGCCCTTTTAAGCTTTATTTGCCTTTTCTTTTTTCTGCTAACCTCTTTACATTCCTTAAACCTAACCAAATGTCTTACCTAAGCCTTAAAGCAAGTGGAGCATTTGTTAATTATTGATGATTGTGGATGCACAAAAGTACAAGTGTGGGGTTATGCGTATGTGTGGGTTGGTTATAATTGTTGGGATGTCATTTTACGTCTTATCAATGAATTCCAATGTTAATGCATATCATCCTTCTTTCAATTTTTTTTTGAAAAAAGGAAAAAATAAAAAGTAAGAAAAGAAAAAATATGTTTAAATAAAATTATAAAGGATGATATGCATTTGTTTTGGTATTTATGATCAGTTTCTCCTCCTAAAGTTGTATGTAATGGGTGATTTAAGTATGATGCTTATGAGGTAGATGTTGTTTTGAAGGATCGCTCCTTATAGTTTCAATGTATTGTTATCATCGATTTATATGAGGGATTCTGTCTAATTGGTTATACTTCATGTGGTTTATGGTGTGAAGGTTTGAAATTAAGCTGTGAAACATAGTTTTTTCATTTCTCAGAGACGATGATACCCTGTTTTGAGAGAATACTAGCTTTTGCACTTGATGATGCATTAAGTGTTACTTTTTCTTCAGTAGCTTTAATGAATTTTGTGCTTCATTACCCAAATACATCTCACCTTAACCTTGAAAGGTCTTTTGATTCATGATTATGCATATGAATCTTCGTGGTGGAGAAATGAAATGATACGTGAAGTTATGAAATGTCTTAATCATGAATGGTGTTTGAATGTATCCATGAATTTATCATATTCAAACACATTTTTTCAAAGTCTATCCTTAGATTGCTCACTTTCTAAAGGTAATGATTGTTGGTTGATCATAAGTAGAGGCATTGGATGTTGAGTTCTTGCCATGATTTTAAAAGTTATTTCTCTTTTCTTATGACTAACTATTCTTGGGAAATATTGAAAATGAGTAAGCGTTTTAGTTTGTGATTTTGAATTTGGTCGAGGACAATTAAAGGCTAAGTGCGGTAGAATTTGATGTATGAATGATTGTTTATACATTTACTCCATGACACTTAGTGATTAATGCTTTGAAATGCTTAAGACATTCATTTTAATTCATATTCAATTTTAGGTGCAATTTGGAAGCATAAGAGCTAAATGAGTTAAGAGCATACTCCTTGAGCCAACCTATTGGTGTTTAAACTCAATTATCATTTTGGAAAAAGAAGGAGACAGATTAGAGTGAGGATTAGACAAGATATTACAAAAAGAACAACATTTCAATAAGAACTGGAAGATACACAGCCATGTATACATTTGAAAGATCATTTTTGGACTTAATTGGATACATAGCCATGTATCCAACTATGTATCTTTTTGTGTTACATATTTTTCTGGTATGCACAATTGGATGCATGATCATGCACCAAACATGTATATACTCAAAAATCTAGTTTTGCTATAAATACACATTTTGGGTGGCTATTGAAGGAAGAATTAGATTGGAGGCACGAGAAAAGCCAAAAACATTACCTTTTTGGGATCTATGTTGGGCTAGACTTCCTCATTCTAGTTCAGAGGTGAAATCGACGCAAAATATCACATTTAAGCATATCATCATTATGTATCATTATTCTTCCCCTCTTTAAGGATTGTTGACATTATTTTATGCTTATTGAATTGGGTATTATGTAAGAATGATCTAAATGCTCTATTAGATTCTTTTTATGTAAACCTATTGCTAGAATCTTGAATATGATACTTAATAGTTGTGTTTTGGGTTCATTTGTGGCAACTAATGACATTAAATCATTAGAGATAATGTAACATAAGTTAAATAACTTGAATTTGTGTAGTTGTTGTTTAGATTGATCTATTTTCCTTATTTGTAATGTAGCTGCCCGACTAAATCTAGAGAGCTTGTTCTCAGTTGTTTGATAGTTATGTTTAATTAAAAAGCAAATTTTGATTAAACATGATTTAAAGGAAAACTAGGATTAACAGAGCTTGTCGTTAATCTACAATCAATAGTTCTAAGAGAGGTGTGAGAGCAATAATGTAGTGACGTATGCTTATTTGTGTTTAGGCTTAGATTGATCCAAGAACTAGATTTTGAAATCATTTGTCAATTTTATCATTTTTCAGTACTTGCTTTGATTTACTTTCATAAATTTAATTTTACTTTGTGTTCTTGATTAAATTAAACTAAACCCCCTTTTATATAGATAAATGTAATTTGATTTAATCTCTATGAGATTGACTTAAACTCATCACTATCTATAGTTTTAAGTTTAGTTATTTTGTTATAGTGTTATGACACACTACCATATATTTAGCATTATAATTCTCTTATTCAAAATTAAGGCATAATTTGATAAAAAATAAATTTAACATGGTTTCGTAAATTGACTTCTTAGTAAGCCATCTTATGATTGAAGTGTAAGAGGATGTAAGACATTTAGTTCTTAGTTATGAGAAGAAGCCATGGGAATTAAAATTTAATGTTTCTAGCATAGAGAAGTTAGCTAGAATGGGTTTCAGTAGAAATGTCTGAAAAGCTTAAGCCAAATATATCCTATTATTATCCAAACATCTCTTATCCTCAAGATAAGAAAGAATTCATCATAATTCCAGTAGATCTTTATAAGGAATAAAAGAAATTTCTACTTTACTTTAATCGACATGATTTTAGTAATTTTGAGCTTAGGAAAATTCCTAGCTGTTCCAGATTCTTGCTTAAAGTAAAGGGAAAGAGAAGGAAGCTATTACATGGGGTCATTTATAAAAGAGAATTAAAAACAAGAATCCATAAGACTAAAGGAGGTGGGTAGGTTAAGTTAACATTATGATTGTCCTCTACATCTTTGTAAGAGTTAAAGAAATCTCTTCCATGAGAATGGTGTCTTCAGTTACCTAAATAGATGAAGAAGTTGACTTTCTAGTAGATTTTCTTAGAATGTGGGTTTTAACTTTCTTAGAGTTGAAGGATGATAAAGACTTCTCTTTAAGTTTTCTTTTGATGACAATATTTGAAATAACCTCATTCAGAGAAGTGATCTTGCCTTCTTCTCTTCCCTCGACATCTAGGATCCTAAAATCTGTAATAAAAAAAGTTAGCAAAAGAATTTAATAATTAAATATTCTTTATTCAAAAAGAGTACCTTTAAGGATGGCAAAATCCATACGAAGCATCAAACTTTAAAGAATATTCTTCCACCTAAAGTGATAATCCTCGATATCAGCCTCACTAACTGCAAAGATCTTACACTTTATGACATGATAATGCTTAAATATTTTATGAAGAAATTTGTTATTGATGGCACTCACCCCAAAGGGGACTCCCACTAAGTAGTCTAGAAAATGAACAATAGGATGAATTCCTAAAGAAAGGCCAAGTTGCCAAATTTAGAGGTAAGGAAGATATACTTAAAAACCTAAGGTTGTAATAGAAGGGCCAGACTTTAATGTTTTATCACCACCTATAACAAAAACTCTCGGGTTGGTATAGACAATAAAAAGTTCTTTATGATAAATAATTAGATAGTAAGATTCAAAAGTCTTAAATATTTTTAGCCAATAAGACTTCTCTAAGAAATCTTAGAAAGAATGAACTTTGTCCATCAATCTAGATTTCAAAGATGATAAAAAAATTAAAGACATCTTTAGGGGGCTTACTACATGAACTGGCAGACAAGCAGAGAATGAGGAAGTCTAGAAACCTACAATTAGTGGAAGGAAGGCCCTTTATATCCCTAAGCTTTAGAAAATAAGTAAGAGTCTAGAGTTGAATAAACCACACACATAAGTGAAGCCTCTAAAGAGGAAGGTTAGAAAAACATATCCCTAAATTCCTATAAAGGAACAATAAAAAGACTAGGCCTGTTATTCTAGACTAGGCCTGTTATTTATAGAGAAAAAATAAATCAATTTAGTAGGACCAAGATTAACTTAATATGCTCTTCTTTAGATATGGGATTTCTATAGGAAGAATAAGTGTTAATTAGTTTAGAATAAAAAGAGGACTTAAAAGTGCTAGCTTCTGGACCAAAATTTGCTTCCACCAAACAAACGAAGTCTTCCCCAACAACAAGAAATCTACTAAAAAAGAAGACATTTTAAAGTGAAATCTGGATGAACAAAAGGAAAGATGAAAGAATCACTAGAGGGACTCTATAATTTCAAAATAGCAGAGATAAGGTTAGGTTGATATTCATGTGGATTTCTTGAAAGGGCTATTAGAGAGTGATAAGAAGAGATAAGGTTAGGTTGAAAGAGTGCTTATTAGAGAGTAATAAGAAGGGTACATCCTATTTACACACTTTTTAGCCATGACTTTAGAGAATTTGAGGCATGGAATAATGGAAATTCTACAGGAAAGTTTGACTTACTTACCTCTCCCAAATAAGGTAGAGTTAGATGAGAGGATTTTGTGGATGTAGGGATTTCAATAGTTAGAGGTAAACCTTGTTCATGATTAATGAAAGAAGAAAATTCAAATTAGAAGGAAAGACCTAAAAAGAAATTTAAGGTTGATAAAGTTAACTACATTATTCTAATAAAGGATGGTAACTATTTAAATGGAGTAAAAACCATTCCAAGTTTTATATACTGCATAAAAATAAAGTCAAAGAAACTAAGAAAATTTACATATAAGTGTATAGAGAAACAAAATTGAGACAAATATTTATGGAGTTCAGTTAAGTAGAATTGTTAGAGGAAGAGGAAGAAGAATGACAAGCGGTAGCCATAGCTCAAAAAAAAGTATAGGAGAATTTATGAGTAGGAGAAAGAGAAAATACTGGAGTTAAAATAGAAGTCAAGTATTGTTTGAAATGGAGAATGAAGTAGCATGAGAATAATTTATAACATAAAATAGGTGAAACCTAAAGGAACAGTAGGAGTTGAATATTTAAAAGATCTTTAAGCTTCTATAACAGACGAGGAGCTAGGTTTTTAAATATTGATGTAATCTTTAAGTCTAATTCTCACTGTCTATTAAGGATTCTTTATAAATGAGGAAGATCCTTATAACAATGTCACTAATCCTTCTTCTTGAATTATTTTTAGATCTTAATGCTTTAAAATCATTAGGCTATATTTATGAATTTGGCTAATGTTCTTGAACCCATTTTTTATAAGGCTAAGAAAACTTTAATACCATATGTTTGGTTTGCTCAACCAAACATTTACATGGGGAAATCATTGATAATCCAAAAAGAAATTTAGCCCACAAATGAAAGCCCAAAAAACGTTTACCTAATGAATTCATAGGTGGCGAAAGGCCAAAATGTAGGGAGGAACATATTAAATTCATAGAAGTCTAGAACATGGAGGATGAATGTGTTAGAGTAAGTAACAGATACGATGAAGAACATAGCTTAATGTAATGGAAGTTAGGATGTTATAAGAGAGGTTTTTTAGGTAAAATCTAGAATATGAAAGTCAAGAAAATGGTGGAAGGTAGTTAACAAGAACATAACCAAGTGGGTTGGAAGTTAGGAAGCTACAAAAAAAAAACAACTTGAGGTAGTTGAGTTTGAAAGGACTAACAATTCATCAGTACTTAAAGAATAAAGAGGATGAATAATATTCAACACATAAAAACCATTTCTTGTATAGCCTCTAGACAATCTTCAAAGAGACAAATAACTCTAAAACTCTTGTTATTATTTTCCCATCTTTCTTTATTTTGTGTATTCATTTTTATTACCTTAAATTTCCTTTGTAGTTTGCATTTTCCTTTTATCCTAAATCAAACAATTTCTTTTTCTAACCATTTTAGCATTTTGGTAGCTTATAATTCTATTTTCTAAATTTTTAAAGCCCACCTATATTGTCAATAAGAAGTCAGATACAAGTTCTGGGAGAATTCCTTTTTAGCACTCCCAAATTCTAGATTGACACCAATACAATTAAACATGCAAACTTTATGTAACAAGTAGTGAACTTCTTATCATTAGAATACCTACCAAGGTCAACATTAGTATATCCAATGATCTCTAAAACATCT
Organism: Erythroxylum ulei; assembly: GCA_027564395.1. Taxonomy (NCBI): domain Eukaryota; kingdom Viridiplantae; phylum Streptophyta; class Magnoliopsida; order Malpighiales; family Erythroxylaceae; genus Erythroxylum; species Erythroxylum ulei. Next base: position 8,930 of record JANITX010185519.1, read on the forward strand.
ACATACTAGTAAACCAACATATAATCTTTGATCTTAGAGGAAAGTGGGTACGAGGGTTCCTTCCACTTGAGGAAAGACCTAAGTTGATCGATTTCACTAAAATATGGATTATGCATCTTCTATTTATCATCTTGCTAAGTTGCTTCTTTTATTAGCTAGAGAGTAAAGGATATGTCACAAATAATTTTTTTTTAGCATTATCTTGTATTAAAATCTCCCATTAGAAGAACTTAGCTACTCTACTAACTTGTTCTATTAGTTGCAAGTTATGCCTTGTTTGGTCCCCTAGCAAGGTGGGTGATAAAAGGACCCTACTTATTTTACCAAAAGGCCTTCAATTAGCCTTATACATTAAAGCCTTTTTATATGATGATTCCCTAATAACTTTTCTTTCCATATGGGGAAAACGATGAAGAGATTACTCCTAAATAAGGACTTCTTTTTACTTGCTCTTTTAGGTTCTTTCTATCCAATCAAAGATGTGTTGAGGCTACCATAACATTTTCATTTGTTTAAGTTAAATTTAGGGGGTCAGAGTGTAACGATTTCAGCTACTGGTGTAAGAAGAAAAAGATAAGCCATCAAAGAAAGCCTTGATTCCTAACATTTCTTTGTTCTTTTCATTTACTGTTCATCAATTCATCTTCTAAAGAAGCAAAGAAGCAAGCTTATCCCTGCCCTAACCTACAACTTCTAGATCATTAAGTAACTATGATATATTGTCTAATAAGTCAGTAGAAAGAAAACCTTCCATTTATCAAATCTCAAGAAAAGAGTATCCTAGCTAGCAAGCATTAGCCTTTGGCCCCTTCTAGGTAGGATCCTCACTCCTTTGGTATTGACCTTATTTTTACTCTACTTTTTCTTTAAAAAGAATAACTATCCTCTTCACAAGAATTCGTTCACATCCAAAGCTAGAGGTTCATTCTATATCCAAATTTTAACTAATTTCAATATTTTTGAAACCTATTTAGAGCAAACTTGACCATCCTAAGTGATTTTGAGATTTTTTTTTCACTAGTAATTATAACTAAGCTGAGCATTCCTTCTTAATCGATAATGGCAGTTATTACATCAAATCAAGGTTACTAATTAAGTCATAGGTTCCATCTTTAAAAGTCATTGGAGCTTAGTGGTTTGTCTCCAATTTTGTAAAACTGTTCCTCAAGTGAGGTAGTCGATAAGTCATTAAAGGAGTGAGAAGTGTAGCCTTTTTGAGTTGGAATTCCTGCCAACCCATTCAATTGAAGTTCATCCCACATCAAATATAATACTTTCTTTATTACAATCTAGTGCTCGTGACTAGGATTCCCAAATAATGACCAAGAACACTAATTGAAATAACAATTTTTTTCTAATGTATACTTTTGAATATGTTAGACTCACTTGTGAATATGTTAGACTCCCATTTACACTACTGCAAGGAAGAAAACTAATAATAATATTAAGGACACAAATCTATGCTTAAATTATTAATTTGATTAACTTTAATATAACTTACTAAGGCTCTTTAGTGTCCATTACTATAATCCTTCTAAGCTAGGCCTAAAACATTATTAGATCTGTTTTAATGGATCTCCATTATAAATTTAAAATATGCCTCTCCAAGATCTTTTATGGCAAAGTTTTTGGAAAGCATCTTCTTTACAGTTTACAACATAGGAAAATCATTATTAACAATTAACATATTCATCCATATATAAGACTAAAAACATAAATTTTCTCTTACTGAATATATAAGAGTCGAATGTGTGCTTCTTAAAATCCAAACACGTGTTCATATCTTTGAATTCTAGGTACCACCTTTGTGATGTTTGAATTAATTTATATAGTAACTTCTTTAATCTTCAATTTCATGCTTATTATCTTTTTCATTTAAGCCGTTGAGTTATTACTCATACATCTCCTTAACTAGATCGTTGTCCAAAAAGGTTGTCTTGACATCATAGGTACTCTTTTATTTTTAAAGAAGACTCTCTTTAATTTTGATTATTTATTTTTTCCTATTTTGTTCTATTTTTATTATTTTTCTATTTTGTTATAATAGGATTTGGTTTTTGTACCCATTTGTAAAATAAAACGAACTATTTCTCTGGGAAAAATCAATCAAAGAATTTCGTGAATTTCATAATACTCCTAAAATTTCTCTTTTCATCTTGTATGTTATAGGATACACAACAAGGATACAGACAATAGAGAATATTTATTTTCTATAATTTCTATTTCCTTTTCTGTTATTAAATCTTAATTTATTAGAACGAATAAAAGATACCCTTAGAATGCTTAAATATAGATAAGATATTGGGGCATCCTATAGTAATAACTAATATAATGACTTCTCACCTGATTTGTGAAGTAAATCACACGTTAGTATAAACTTAATGTTCGATATACAAAATGCACAAGAAGG
>JANITX010185565.1:0-11334 GCA_027564395.1 Erythroxylum ulei
TATATGTTTATAATTAAGTTATAAGTTTAAATTTTAAAAATGGTATAAAATTATTTGTTTTTATATTAGGTTGATTTTGTCTAGATCGTGCTTTAGAAACATGACATCCAAATTCAAGGAGAAGATTGATCTTGAGGGTTATGTATGGAAAAATATCTCTCAGGCCATAAAGGAATTTTACTATCAGGCGATTAAGGTACAATAAAAAATTATTTTCTTTTTTAATTGATTTGTATACATTAATTAGATAAATATTATTACACTATATGTATTTATTGAATTTTTTACTTTTATTTCAGAAAGAATTCTTTCGGGATTTTGAAATTGACATTGTCATACATAAAGTATGGGAGAGATGAGTACATACACGCTATCGAGACTTTATTGGTACGATACACAAGGCTGGTGTATACAGCTTTATATTTCTGAGCAAATATGGAGTCGGTGGCAGCAATATTGGACATCACCTAAGGCAATGTCCATTTCAAAGCGTAATTCAACCAACGGATGTAGAGGATCGGGGGGAAAGAGTCTTCCCGTACATACGGGAGGATCTATTACCCACAACGATCATGCAGAGAGACTTGTAAATATCTAAAATTTACACTTATATTCTAATTGTTTTACTTTGCTATATTTCAATTTAAATTGATGTGTAAATTTTGGAATGAAAATATGTGTATTATGGATAATGATAATGATATAAATGTCTGGTGTCATATATGGCTGTGTTCAGTCATTTTCTTTGTTCAATAGGGGGTAAATGTCATAAAAATAGAGGAAACTCTACAGAAATTTTATAAATTCTAATTTACTTATAACATTTTATTCTTATACAGGAAAAGTCTATGGACATGAGGCCTACACCTCATCAGCTCTTTTTGCATACTCACATTAGGAAGCATGACGGTGTGATATTCGTCAACATCCAATGTAGAGAACTTAATGTATATTAAATTTATGCTAATATTAATTCTTAATAATTATCACTTACTAATATAAACATTGCCTCCTAATAGGACTAAATACAAGAGAGCATTCAGCTACAGTCTTAGCACGAACAAGCTATTGATGAGAGTCAGACATATCTTAATGCAGTAGGTGGTAGGGACCATTATGGATGGATCTTCGGGTTAGGTTCATTTGCAAACATATGTTATTCGCAATTCTCCACGTCCAATAAAACAACATCTAGTAGATAGTTGGCAAGCAATGAAGCTCAAATGAGCTTCGAAGCACAGTGCATTTCATTTGAATTACAAATACTTATCATGTTCAATTTAATGTTTTTATTATCAATTAAGATAGTTTTAACTTTATATCATCAATCAACTTTATGTTCAAACAAATTAGATATATAAACAAATCAAAATATTATGCACAGATAATTCATAGTTATTGAAATTATGCATTAACCATAAGATCATGGACTAAAATTTAATGTCAAATTTTTTAAAAAAATTTTAAAAATATTTACTGACGAAAAATACAAGTACGTCGATAAAATCCATTATATTAACCGATGGAACACACCAAATTATCGGTAAAATGTATGATATTTACCAACAGAACAAAGAATCACCATCGGTAATATTAACAGTCGTTGCCAGCTTTACTATTAGGATTTGTTGAACCGTTGGTATACTCACCGACAAGAATTCATAAACGTCAATAATGTTATCGATGGAATAACCATTACTGTCTGCAAATATACTGATGGAAAGAAAACGATCGTAGGTAAATTTACTGATCGTCACAGCCAACCATCAGTATATTCACCATTGGTTACATAAAATGTCTGTCGGTAAATTTACTTACGACCATTTTTACAATGCCTTTGTCCGCCGGTGGATTCCGTCGCCAATTTATATTACCGATGGGATCCAAAAGTTTTCGGTCGGTAACATCTGTTGCTAAACGACATTTTTCTTGTAGTGAAAGATTGTGTGTCCTTTTTAGATATCCTTTAAAACAATTAAGTATATGCCTATATAATCAACCATGCTCACGCTAAAATTTTTAAAAGGACAATGAGAAAGACATAAATTGGCACATGCCTGTTTATAAAATTGTGTTCATTATTGTTATTCTTGGATATTGATAACTACATAGTCATGTGGTTAACTATGTTCATGTTAAAATTTTTGAGAGAAAATTATCAAGGACATAAAATGACACACATCATAACACATTAGGTTAACTTATTGAGAAATATAAGAAATTCATCAAGGAAAAGTTTGAGAATGAGATGGAGTTTGATTAATAAGTAAAATGCATTTTATGATTTGGTAATGTATATGTGTGAGCTCTCATGAGACTTTGGAATAGAAAAATTATTAAGTGTTGGTGTATATATATATATATAAAAGAATCTTCTTTCTAAAATTTTAATAGGTTGTAGGCTTAAATTCAACCATTTATTATGACAAATTGATGTTCATGAATAACCTTACAAGTAGTTGATATTAAGGTTGGTGAGTTATGAAAAAAAAGAACTAAAGGTATTTTAATGATAAAATAACCACTATTAACAAAAGTTATATTCTCATACTTGACCTCTCAGTTCATCATACGATTCCTAAGGTTGCATCTATGGTGATCAAGCATAGAAACAACGGTGAAATTTAAGAAAGATAATCATAACCCAAGAACTTTCATTCAACACCAATCAATCCGTAAAATACAAATCTATCCCCCAAAATAGGCTACATCCCTCACCCTAAATGGGGTTTAGTTCCGGAACAAGATAACAGAATCCATACAAATAAAGACAATCAACATCCAAGAAAGAGTAGAGAGAGAAGGTAGAGAGAGCACAAACAAGATTGCTTCCAATGCTTGATTCAATCCTTTTTTCCCTTCTTCTTTGCCTCTTTTGGGTGCCTCCAATTGTGCAGCCTTGGTTTTTATGTCCAGCCCCCACTTATGGTCTTAAAATGAGTATTTATAGTGTCTTGGGCTCAAAGAAACCTAATTTTTGTTAAACCTGTTAGGTGGACTTTATGTCCATTGAGTGGAACTTTTTGAGTTTCTGGAGCAAATTTGGCTAGTGATTGTCTGTTGAGCGAACATAATGTCCGCTAAGTGGATCTTCTCGGGTTTTGTAGCTTTCCATCTCAGCTCATGTTCGTTTGGAGGGACATCATGTCCGCTGGGCAGACATACAATGGGCATCTACAAAATTGTGCAATTTTGACCCATTAGAAGCCAAATCTCTCCTCGGAGTCTTCACGGAAGTTGTAGAACTCGGAGTCCTTTTTGAAAGCTACTTGAATGACCTTAATCCGACATTCATAGTAAAAGCTGAAATGTGTGAGAACTAACCAAATAAAGCTCCAAATTCATATAAAGATAAGTCAAATTAGTTCCAATTCATCCCAAAATCATATATGAATAATTTAACTTGTCAAAAGGTTATGGGGAGGGTGTAATACTTTTATTAGGATTCCTTATCCAAACTATGATTATAATAAGGACTCTATGATTATGATTATGATTATGATAAAGAACTAAAAAATCTTACTCAATATTTGTGTTTGTCTATTATATCTCCTCCTAAAATTAAAATTATGATAGAGGAATGCATTTGTACTGGTATTTTATCTAAATATTGGTCACTTATTGCTTTAAATGTTGAATTTTAGATATTACCTTCTTGATATGTTTTTGATTTTATACTATTTAATTACTTATAAATGCCACATTATAATATTTTTTTATTTGTTATTATACATGTATGTAAAAAAAAAAGGATGAAGTGGTAATTGTTGGATATAATAAAAGCAATTAATTGAGACATATAATGATCTAGAATATATTAGTTATATTCTTAACGGATAAAGTGTGCCACTATAGAAACAAACCCTTCTTTAAGTTTTTATTGGAGGTTTATTAGTGATTGATGAGACTATTCCCAACATAGCCCTGATGATAGTAAATCTAGTAGTGATAATCTTAGTTCTTTTGCCTAAACAATGTCCAAAGAAGGTTCCATATGATTGTTACATATATTGGTGTTTGAATGTCTTATTATTATACACTAGAAGGTTTTGGAATTCTTATTAGCATAAATGCAACAATTAGTTATAGATCAAAATATGAAAAAGAATACAATATTTTCATTTGCATTATGATTCAAATTAATGGATTATGAAAGGTAAACTATTTTAAATATGAATGATTTTTTAAGAATATCATTCACCATGATTTGGGACTTTAATGTTGCACTAACCCTATTTACAATGGATGGAGACTAAGAAATTTGCAAAACTAGAATTTAATTGACATTGAAGCCCATATATATTGCTAACAATATAATCCTTAGATGGGTCATAAAGTTACATTTGGCAAACCTTAGGAGGACTTAGAATTTTATTCTTAAAATTATAACAATAGAGATGTATTGGAATTGGTTGCATCAATCGCTTTATACTTTGATAATCCCTTGCCTTGGATTATTTCTATTACCATTCATATAGACATATTGACTCCACGTGATCTCCTTCCCATATTATATTTCTATCTATCTTAATTCCATATTAATTTTTATTCATTTAATATCTTTCTTTAATGCATTACTAGCATAAGAATTTCGCATTTTAGAGTGCCTAGATACTATGATTGGTGAGTCTATAAAATTAGAAGTTTTATATTTTAAAAAAGGAGATATAATTAGCAATGTAAACATATAAAATTACAAGAAAGGGAGAAGTATGTATGGCTTGTCAAATATAATTTTTAGAGGAACAAACAAAGTACAAAGATCTTAAAGAATGACTAGTAAATGTGTTTTCAAGTATATTCCTTATGATGACAAGTTTGTAAATAAGGAATATAAAAAAGAACTTCTTACACTTGATTTAGGCTAGGCATTTCTATTACAAATACCCGAGTCAATTTAGTGGAATACAGAGTGAAAAGTTAATGGGACTTTGTTGGGAATTTGAGAGTGGAAGGTATAAGATTGTATAGCATAATAGATAACTAAAATTGAGTGCTAAGATAGGTTATAGGTATAAAGCAATCCATAAAGAATTATGAATGGATAAAGATGGGAAGATTAAAATACATTAAAAAATTTTCCTCCAATTAAGTTAACCCAGAAATAACTTAATCATATTTAAATTTAAATTTTGATTAATAAAAGCTAGAAAATGAAAAAAATTATGAAATGAGCATATGCAAACATATTCCTTGTTTGATGGGAAACACGATTACTCACCAAAGTTAAACTAACACTGGATCAAATAAAAAAATAAATTAATCATTTATCTTCTTTGGTAAAATCCTATTATCTTTCATTTTATGTTATAACAAAATTTTAAATTACAATTCATAATGAATAATAAAATAATTTTTTTTTTATGTTTTGTTACATCATTAAAGATAATCCATTATTATCTTTTTAGAAATTTCATCCATTGTTAATAAGAAAGAATAAAAATTTTGATTTCAATCAAAATTTACAAATATTAATAGCTCTAACACTACAAGAAAAATAGAGTTTAGCGACAGAAATTACCGACAGAATTTATACACATTCCGTCGGTAAGCTTATTTAGCGACGAAAAAAGGCGTCGGAGATATCGCCGTTGGTAAATTTACCGACGGAAAATTTCCGTCGGTATATTTACTGATGAAATTACCAACGGATTTTTCTGTCAGAAAAGTACCAACGGATTTGGTTATTCCGTTGGTAATTACCTACGGAATTTTTTTCCATCGGTAAATCCAATATATTTTACCAACGGAATTTTTTTCCATCGGTAAATTTGCTTAAAACTATTTTTTAAAATATACTGCAGAGTGTTTAGTTTCTCTGGAAGTCACCATGGAGAGAACTTCATTATTTCATGTAAAAGAATTGAAATATTGAAATTCATACTAAAACAGAACTAAAAATAAAGAACTGAAATCATTTGTTCAAATAACAGACATTTCATCAAACACCTTACATGCATCATAAATTTATCTCAACATCACAACTAAAATCACGTCTTGTCCCTTTTATCACTAACATTTATGCCTTAAAGTTGTTTTCCAATAATAAAATGCACAAATAAATGAAAGTAAAAAAATACCCAAATTAACTTTCAACTAATATATGAAAAAACACATGACAGTAGTTGCAAAAATACCTCCACCGAAAGACACGATGATAATAGCTGGAGAAGACAATGCCAACGAGCAGAAGAGGAGTCCACAACAGAGAAATCGGCTCCAAGAAAACCAAAGAGAAGATGAGGAAGAAGGAAGAAGAAGAAAGGAAGAAGAAGACACAAGTAGGAGGGAGATGTCGGGTGAGTTTAAATTTAAAAAGAATTTACCGACGGAATTACCAACGAAAATTTTCGTAGGTAAACTCAAAAAAATTTTATTCCGCCAATAATTTCCTCCTTTTTACCGACGGAACGAAAATTTTCGTCGCTAAATCCATTTACCAACGGAATTTTCCATAGGTAAATTCAAAATTTTTTATTCCGCCAAAAATTCCCTCCATATTTAACGATGGTATATTTCGTCGATAGTTTTTCGTCGCTAACTTGTAGTGATTATCAATGACCATATTTTTTCGTCGCTAATTTTGCCGTGACGAATTCCCTCCAAATTTAGTGACGAACATTAGTACCGTCGCTAAATTACTTAATTTTAGTGACGGAAATATGTTGTCCGTCGCTAATTTCCAACAATATATTTTCCATCGGTAATTTTTCGTCGCTAACTTGTAGTGATTATTGACGACCATATTTTTCCGTCGCTAATTTTGCCAGGACGAATTCCCTCCAAATTTAGCGACGAATATTAGTACCGTCGCTAAATCACTTAATTTTAGCGACGCAAATATGCTTTTTGTTGCTAATTTCCAACGGTAATTTTTCTGTTGCTAAGTTTCCGTTGCTAATCAACATTTTTCTTGTAGTGTAATACCAATGTTAAAATTCAAATGGGGATAAAATGATAAGATCAAAAGCACTTCATTACTCCTTAAAAGACAAACTTATAGACTATTGTCTTATATATAGATTAAAGGACTTAAATCTTGTTTCATCCCTTCCTATAACTGTTATCATCTTACTGCTTATTCTTCTTATCTTAAAAAAATCACTTATAGATGAAAGGTTACTTAAAACTATGCAACTATTTTATATTTAAAATAAAATTTAAAATATATAACTATGTTAGGTATAACATTTCTAAGTTTTAATACATTTTAATTCCCCAGGCATAGTGAATATGGTAGGAAAACTTAATCTAATATTCTAGATGCATACTTGTCTGGCCATGTCACTTAATTTAATATATGAACACAATTTGCTACACATCTACGTGCCAAAACGTGTTTATAATTTGTTTTGTCAATTACAACATTATTTTTACATTCAAGTTGTTGATAGATAGATGTTTGAAATATATTTTTAACAATATTTTCATAGTATATCGCTTTTGTTATAGAAGAATTTGAAGGATGTGATACTTAATTTAAGAAGTTTTCTCATTTTAATTCATATTTTTGGCTATACAAGGGAAAGAAGCAAAGTTAGAGAAGAATAGGATTTAAATGGAGTAATTTTGGAAGACTTAGAGAAGAACCATGTAACATACCACTCCCATAGAGCATATGCCTAACATACCAAAGAATGTTCGAGAACATACTCTACGAGAATGACACGTTAAGATGGTTAAATCAATTCATTCCATATAATCCATCACACATATCATAAAATATTCCAATAATCATTTTGTTTCATTTTTATTCACAAATATATAAACTCTTAAATGTCATTACACTTCTAAAATTCACATGTACATAGTACAACAGTTGAGAGATACAATTCTTTGATACAAAAATAACTGATGACAATTGCGGGTACAACTGATCCTAACTTTGACCCATATCCAAATGCAAAAGCTACTTCAACTAGACTAGCTAGATCTCCTCTGAACTTAAAAATCAACGTTGTAATTTTGATGAGTTTATGAACTCAGTGAGTGAACCATCATTGATGTTTTCACTCAAGTCAGAAACATAGAGGCAAATCATATCCCAATCCAAAAAGTATTTCATAACATTCAATACTGATTATCACATCACATTTTGTCACTTTATTAAGTACATCCAGATAATCATATTTTCATAAGCATATCAGATAAGCTAACATTTCATATCGTAACACATCCTCATTTACTCTTCAACTGTATTTCAATCAATTCAGTAATTCATTTCAATTCAAACATACGATACATATAAGAATGTATATGCAGATGCACATGTGTCTCCATTCATTGTTACTTTGTTGTAACTGAGAGCCTCTTTACTGTCCCGTATCCGTTGTGGATACTGAGCTCATATCATATACTATCCCTTACCTATTGTGGATACCATGCTCATTTTGTATACTATCCTGTAACTATTATGGATGCTAGGCTCATTGATAATTAAGCCTGTGGCTCTTTGTGCACATTTATAAGCTTTAAGCTCTTTTTCACGTTGATCACTCCATTCATAACTCTTTTATTTGATCATGCATTTCAATACGATGCATCATTTCATATGTGATATTTCATTACCTTTCAGTCCTATATGATCCTGTCATATGTATCAATTTCATTAGATCTAAGTTCGGCAATTCATATTCAATTATTCACATAGTTTATATTCATTCAGGCATTTCACATCCAATTGTTCACATATTTCATTTCCAACATACAGATCATACAAAAGCATTTATAATTGAGTTACACATTTAGGTTAACTCACAACACATATAATTCAAACAGAAGCATATATATGATTATGTTTACACATCTAGGATGACTCACAATATGCTCTAGATAAGCTATTGCCTTGATGATCCGACAATGTCTGGACGCTGACGATCTACTTCTGCTTCTTTAATCATGCAATACACAAATGTAGTTCAGACATTACTAAGTTGATCAATCATATGATTATTCAATCATACATATGTTTATATGCCATGTTTAATGCATGCTCAATTGACTATTTCCAGTTTGTATCCTTAATCACAAGTCCTAATCAGTCAAATATTATAGCTTGTACATAACTTGTTTGCAATTAGATTATGCCTTAAGTAAGTTTGATTACTTTAAATTCATCAATCATACATTCATCAATCCTTTCCTAGCATTATATATATTCACACAATTTCTCAATTCTCATTCAATCATACCTAATTCATTACTTATATCCTTTGAATCACATTTGCATTCATAAGAACATCTTTATACCATTAACATCTCATACTTCCTAAATTCATATACATTGATACCAAACAATCCATTCATCAAATTATAACATCAATTGACAACCTAAACTTATCAAACCTTTAACCAATTAATATAACAAAAATCTAGGTTCATTTCAAGCCCTAATCAAGTCCAAATTCACCTAATTAAAGTAACTTATCCTTAGTTGGTTCAAATATCACACAAAACTGAACTTTTCTTACTTCAACACGTTGCCCACGATTACGGGAAGGAGCTAATGCAACTTCCATGATCGTGGGATGGGAGAACAAAAAATTCACCATCCACTTCCTTCAAAATTTTCCTAGATTCTAACACCATCATAATAGTCCATTGATTATACCTCAATTATACCTTAATTATACTTCATTTCCTCATCAACTTCATATCCAATCCTAATTTAAAATTATTCAATTGGCAGCTCATAAACTATAGTCTTTTATGCATAAAAAATCAAAACAAAAACTATCTTACATATAGTCCTAGTTCTTTCCCATTTCAAGAGCACTACACTAACACCTTTCTTTAGCATAAATTCAACTTCATTGTACTTCAATTCCTAACCTAAAATCATCCATTGAACAGCCTCTAACCTGTAGTTTCATACATTAAAACAAAACCAATTCATCCATCAAATTCCAGCACAACTTATCATCAACCCTATATTTATCCCATCTCAATTTAATCATCATGAATGTTATGCTAACATATATCATAATATGTCAATAAATCACTTACTTGTTCAGCTCAAAACCTCCTAAATCATCAAGCTAACTTAGCCCTCTAAGCATAGAAACACAACTCCAATAACAAGGTGGAAACAAAAAAGGATTTCAATAACAAGAGGAAGACAACAGAATATTGGAGTGGCAAGGTATAGATTTTTTGGTAAAGCCTCAAGGTGTGAGGGTTATATGTGTAGGTCGATGGTGAGAAGAAAGAAGAAGGTAGCATATAGCAAAACAAGAGAAAAATGGTCATTCATATGTAGGTGTCATGGGGTATAGGTGTGTGATGGGTATTAAAACAGTTTTCATGGCACTTGTCATATAAAGAGCCATGTTATGAGTCTTCCGTCTCAAGCTACCAAACATCTCTAATTATCTAGCCAATTTGTCACTCAATTAGTAGGCCATTTATCACCCAATTACCTAAGCCATTTATCACTCTATTACTAATTCCATATGTCATTTAGTTACTTAGTCCATTTGTCACACAACCATTGCTGCCATTTGTCAATTAATTTTCTATGCCAAATGTCACTAATTCATAGGCTTAGTCATCCTAATTTTTCATGTAACAACTTGTCTTGCCATTTGAAATTTTTCATAGACTAAATGTACATTTTAATTTATCAATCTCTCAATTGTAACAATTAGTTCCAAGTTACTAATTATAATCCATCAGTTTTTAACATTGGTAAATCAAAGTATAAGACATTGGAAATGCATATTCAAGTCACATTCATTTAAGTTTCATACCCCAGAATATGTCAATTGAGTGCAATTTGTCTAACTCTCAATTCAAGTGTGTATGCTAATATTATGCATTTGAATACAATCATAAAATCATGTCCCATGTAACACCCCACTCCTGCAGGACCCAAACCTGACATCGAGAGTGATATCCGAGTCCGTGCCCGCGAAAGTGGTGTGCTAAGCACTCAATCAATCCCAAGTCGGTACACAAAAATTTTATTTATTGCAACACTATTAGCATAAGCAGGAAGAAAAAACCAATTGGGCCAATTCCATTTCATAAATAAATCAATCTACAAATTGATATCAAACAAATTTCAGCAGCCAATTAGGGCCCACTAATTTTACAGAAATTGTGAAATACAAACTCATGTAAAAATATAATCAAATACAAAAGACAAATGTAACTGATCCCGACTTCTAACTTTCACTTGCTTGCAGTAGGCATACTCCCGTTTGTCTAACGGGGTATTCTTCTGAGCCCTGAAAAATAATTGCAAATTTTGGGTGAGTTTTGCGAACTCAGTGAGTGACCATCATCGATGGCTCACTCAGTCACATAGCATACAATCATCTCATTCACATTTCA
>JANITX010185645.1:0-11328 GCA_027564395.1 Erythroxylum ulei
AAACTGTAACTGAAGAAGATAAAGTTACATGTAAATACACTTGCTTTCCAGGGCACTATATTTACATAACTCCAACACTCATAAATAGGGCTACTCAGAAATTTGCTTCTATAGTCATTAATTAAAGAAGCTTTGTATTCTGGATCATAAGAGACAATAACATCCATCATAGACTAATAATAATAAAATTGGGCAGCATTTAATGTTATTCCTGAATTATACAACTATCTAATCATTTCCATGTCTACATTATAAGCTACTTCTTTAGATTGTAAGACATTATGGATTGAAGGTTGAGCTCTAGGAGTTATTTGTGGTGCAAAAAAAAATTAGACACTCATCTTATTCCTTTTCTAACATCAGGTGCAACATTCCCGTCTTGTTAGGTAGGGATATTACTACCTTCAACATCCTCACTATCATCATGACTACCAACAAAAGAACTTCTATTACTAATTTCGTAGTTCAATCTTTGCCTTCTATCTTTCTCATATCGATACTCTTTAAGCAAAGTCTTCATTTGCTATTTCACGTCATGACTCACTTTCTTACAAGGCTCAACGTCATCTTTAATCCCAACTAAATGCTTTTTTAATCTTGTAATTCCCTCATCTTTCAAATGTTTATTATAATATAAACAAATGGTATAGTTCTTTATTCCAAGACCAAATCTAGCATAAGCCCAAAGTTGGATTATCAAATTTTCCTAAATTTAAGGCGACTTAATTGTCAAGAGTACTAGAACTTCCCTCCATTTATTTGTAAAATGAATAAAGACATATGGCAAAATTAAATTGATAACCTCGTATCAATTTCATGGCTATATGCCCAATGTAAGTACGTTTACTGCTTATAAATATGAAATGATCGTCAAGTTACAATTGAATATGTAAAAGTTAGAATTTTTATATAAGTTTATATAAGAAGTTAAATAAGTAACTCTAATCTTTTTAGATCATTTATACAAATAAAAAGCAATTGATTAAATTTTATAATTAATTGTTCCGCAAATAAATGAAGACGTGACTATGGAATGTCATCTCTTAATTAGTGATGGTGGACTAAAATATGAATTTAGATTTTTTCTATAAACTTAAAGATGAAACTATAAAGTATAAAGCAATTATAAGCCATAAACTCTAAGTTATCATTATCAACATAACTAATAAAACGATTTGTAAATTTAATTAAGAAAATTACTGAAATAGAATTAAGGATTATTGTTAAATAATTCTTGGACATTATCCATAATATTATTGAATAGAAGAAACAAATTTCCAATTTAATAAAAATGCATAATTCATGTTCAAATCTTAACATATCAGTACATGCAATTTTCTATATTAATTGTAATAAAATGCAACCATTAATCTAAACTAATTCTCAAACAATAAGGAAATTAGATCAACATAAGAAATGTTAAATTGTTACAGAAAAATAACACTAATCTCTTTAGTCTCTACCGATATGGGTTTTAGTTTATACTTTCATCACAACTAGTTAACACTAATTTTTTCATGCTTCCAACACATAGTTGAAAGTACACACACAAGCAGTCGAGTCAAAAGACTCAAAAGTAATGTCAAGAGTAAGATGAAGTCGACTGGCACTACAACTAGCAAGCTGGCAATGAACTGATGAAAAGTTGGACGGTTGGACCCTGGACTGGAGGCATATGGACTATTGTAGTCACTGGAGTATGGATTGTTAACAAGCTGCTGGACCATTGATGAGCTATTGGAATCGGTGACAAGCTACTAGGGATGAGTAACGAGTAAGAAGTTGAGAACTATCGGTGATGAAGATGAATTGATAATGGAGAGCTACTGGTAACAGTATTCTGAACATTGTTTTAAGGCCCACTGTAATTAGTGAGTTTTCTTTTTAGAAAGTATTAAAATTAAAGGAATACACAAGTACAAAGATAAGAATAAGTTAGCTGCCCGTACACAAGAACTCAAGCCAAACTAGATAGAGCTATTAAGAGAGTTAATAGGTATTAAGAACTCAATACCATATGTTGAGTATGAGGTTTGCATTTCCAGGTTCTAGGCTTTATAGTGAGCTTAAGATATTGATTGGTAAACTTTCTTTTTACTTATATAAGGTAATCTTGGCTTTGGGTAGTTGTCTCTAAACCATAATAACTTCCAGCAAGGAACTTCTTGCTTTAAGGATTGGATAACTTAGAGATAAGATTTATTTGCAAACACTTTAGAACTATGGAGTTTCTAAATCATCGTATCATCTTCATCACCATTTGGCTTGCATTTTGGAATATTGTTCGTAATAGAGTTAAAAACTTTTATACCTACATTGCCAAGCTCTATTTTCTAGAATGATATTTACCTTGACTCTTAGAGAAATCTAGATATAGAGATTCTCCAAATCATCATGAGATGAAGGGATTATAGAAAATTCTAGTTGGGTGTTTACAAAATTCAATAATTTTTCTAACCAATGTATTCAATTAACAACAACTAATATAAATAATTATGAGAAAAGTACTTAATATAAATTAGTAAAAATTTTGAGCAATAATTTAAAGAGGAAGGAAGGAGAGAATGCAAACCAATTTATAATGGTTCGATAAATAACCTTTGCCTATGTCCAATCCCAAAACACTTCTTAGAATTCCAGTATAATTTTTATTTTAAGATGAAGAATAACCTTTATATAATCTTTCTAAATAAAGAGGAACGCTTCTTACAATCTTCTCTCAAGGTGAAGAAGAACCTCAATCTCACTTAGATCACCCCAAGTAGAACAATATATTTCCTTAATCAAATATTACAACTTAAAGTTCCTTCCTTTATCACTTGATAACTCCAAAATTCATTGAACAACTTCTCAAGCCTTTCTTGCTTTCATAACCCTTAAAAAGCTCTTAAGTAAGTAGTAAATTAATCTCTATACTTTCTCTTTGAATAAATGTCCCTTAACTAGGATTGAGTAAAGATTAGAGTACCTCCTTCAATCCATTGGCATTCAATTTTTAAACAGTTTTATAAAAGACATTGTAGTAAGAAATTGGTTTATAGTCATCTAAGGAGCTACAATTAGGATTTTTAAGGACTAGACATACATAATAAGTTTTCCTTTGGAGAAGAATTACATAATGTAGTTGACTACCAATTGACCTATTAGATGCTTAGCATCTTGAAAGAATTTATCACTTACTCCATCAAAACCTAGTGAATTATATGGCTTGATGTTGAAGAAGGTTGCTTTGATATCTGAAGCCAAAAGGGTTAAATCAACACTTCTTTTTATTATTGGGAAAGTGAATTATAGATCATATTCCTGAAATCTTACATACAAGGATAAGAAAAGTTAAATGAACCTATGACCTTTTTAAAATGATTGAAAATTATTTTCTTCAATTCTTCTTAATCATTAGTGCTCCTCACATACTCATTCACTAGGGAACAACAACATTTTATCCTTATTCCTTCTATTTAAAATTGAATTGTGGAAGAAAGTAGTGTTTATATCTTCATCTTTCTTCCTATTAACTTTGGCCTTTTCCTTCAGTACTTAGTAGTGATTTTGTAGTGCCTGAGAGTAATTTCTCATTGCTTTCAATTTCTATTCTCTAGTATCCATATCTTGAGGGTCAATTTGGAGTTTTTATTGAGCCAATTCCACCTTCTTTCTAGCATTATCAATAGATTCGTTAACTGTTGAAATTTCTCTGTAATATCCCAGTTCGATTATTATACTGTGTAATGTATTGCACATGCATTCTATGGAGTATACTCAATTTATGGTATATTAGAGTAATTAAATTATTCAAATGTATTAGTGAGGTTATAACGGAGATCAAAGATAGACTAGAGATGGTTTTGGACTCGACCGAAAATTTATCAAAAAATTTCCGAAAACTCTGAGAAGTTACAGAATGAATTTGAATGAGCTTTAAAGCCTCGAAATATACTTTAGAGATTTAGGTGAAACTTTTGAATGAAATTCGGATGATCTCGGTGACATTTAATAATTTCCAGATTCAATCTAAAAATTCTTCTAAGTAATCGAAAAAGTTATCGAACAATTTCAAAATATGACAAAAAGCTCCGAAATTAGGATTGAAATCCATAAGAACTGAAACAGGTCAAAATGGAGGTTGTTTGAATAGAATTCAAGTAATCCGAAATTTTTGGACTAAAATGCCCTTTTTGGAAAATAATGGGTATTGATTAAACCCATTAGAAATTTATAAAAGCATTCAATCAATAAGTATTAACCCTAATTAGATTATTTCACATTCAATTTGATGATATGACAGTTGTGAAATATTTTTGGGATTTAATTATGTTAGTTGGTGAATTAAATGCATTAAAGGGCAATTTGGTCTTTTTGTACTCATTAAGGGCAATTTGGCCTTTTTACATTATATTATTGGATTGATGAGTCATTAAAGATGACTAATGAGAAAATGACAAATGTGTGATGAGTCCTTAGTGATGACAAATAAGAAGATGACATGTGTAATCCATTAAATGAGTGTAACATTTTGCTTCATTCTTTTAACATAGCCATGAGAGTGAATGGAAAGCATCGTCAAAGCGCCCAAAAATTAAAAAAAAAGAGAGAAGCAAGTTGGGTTCGGCCATTGTTGGAGAAAAGAGGGAAGAGAGAGAAAAGAAGAAGAGGGAGCTTTGGCTATGACATGGAGACGTGTTCCAAAGAGTTTTTCATACTCTTCTACCTTCAATCAAGCATCTAACAGGATTCCATCACCGTACAAGTGAAGAAAAAGAAGGAAATGAGTTGGTAAGCTTACTAATCTTGTTGAAAAATTAGATTTGTTAGGTTATAGGTTATATTTGGTTTTGATGGTATAAATTGCACCCATTTGACGTAATATCAAGGTTTTATTACATTGGAAGCAATTGGGAGAAGAAAATCAAGAAAAGCTAAAGTGTGAAACCTTGGTCAAAGGTGACATCTATTGTCTAAAGTGTTTTACATTGCTATTTGGTGATTTAAGATTAATGAATGACATTAGGAAGTTAGTTTAATGATGAAAGAATGAAAGAAAAATCATGCAAATGACTGGATGAGTTTTCGACCATGGTTAGGGTTTTTAATGTATTATGATCCAAAATTCTATTTTGATGTTTTATGATGTTTATAGCATGATTTTGATGCCAATGAAGTAAAGAAATGAAAAAGAATTGATTTGGAATTGGTTTATTTGAAATTTTGTTTAGGGTGTATGATTTGGTAAAAATTTGTTAATGAAATTTTATGGCTTAAATGAGTGTATTAAAATTTCATGGAAGTGAATTTAGATTAGTTTTTAACTGTTAGAAATCAAATGGAATTGAATTGGAAGAGTTTAATGTAAAATATGTTAAGTTTAGCCTTAAGGGCATTTTTAGTATAAAAGTATGATTGTAATGTAATGACCATGTGAATGTGATTAAGGATGGTCATTTAGTATATCTGTGGTATTAGAATTATTAAATGAATTGTTATGCTATTATTTGGAGACAAATTAGTACATGGAGCATATATGGAAAGTAATGAAGTTGACATGGTTTATGGTCTATTTGATTGGAAAATGTGTTAAGGAGTTGAATGTATTCATATTAGGCTTTCGGATCGGAAAATGAAACCGACTGAAGGATTTCAAAGTGGTGAAAAAGAAACTAGCAAGTTGTGAGTGTATTTTAATTTTATTATATAACTAAATTATTTGCAAAAGAATTATTGACATGTGAGTGTTCTTTAAATTGATTTTATGTAAATGATTTCTATTTATGGAGAATAACAAGTTGTGAGTGTACTTTAAATTGAGTTTATGCAAATAGTTTTCATTGATTATGATGCAAATGATATTTTACAAGTGAATAATGCGAGCACAAGATTATGCCTTAGCAATTAGAAGTTACATTGAAATTGTGCATTAAATTGAATGATTATGAATCATCACATACTTGATTTAGATAATAAGATGAGTCACAAATGTAAGAGATGGTTTTTCTTATGGTACATTGGTAGGATTTATACATGTTATCATATTAGTATATTTATGGTGGTTCACTTATTACGAGTAAGCGGTGTAGAATTAGCTCCGTAAAGAATGGTTAACCAGTCACAGGTAAGCGATGTAAAATCAGCTCTGTAACTATTGGTTTATAGTCATTAACCTGCTAAGGGTAAGCGATGTAGAACCAGTTTCATAACCAGTGGTTAACCAGTCGCGGGTAAGCAATACAAAACTAACTCCGTGACTTTATGCCTAGTGTACCGTATGGTTAAGGAACTAGTGGTGGGCTATGTTGAGTAAGAAAATTCATGACAGTAATAATAATGCCACAATTTATTTTTAAAAGTAATTTGATAGGCTCAGTATGGTGCCAATTCTAGTGATTGACTTATTTTCAATACAACAGTTTTGAGAAAACTTATTGCAACCACTGTTCATTGTTTAAAAATGAAAAAGAAAAATGGAAACTTGTATATTATGAGTTTAATGTCAAAAAGCATTTTGGAATGGTATTTCAGAAAATTTGGAATTGTATTTTACGAAATATTATATTATTATTAGATTTAATAATGCAAGAATAACTTGTTATGCAAATGCTTTACCATGAGTTTTATGATTGTATGGGAATATTGCAATTATATTGTTATGAAAAGTTCAATTTTTTAAACAAACTAATTACATTCACTAAGCTCCTTTAGTTTAGCCTATTTTTTTTTTTTTATGTTTTTAAAGAAACCACCCCAGGTATGTATACAGGTGCTATAGTAATTGGGACTTCGCAGCAGGATTAGTTGTAGTGGTTAACTAGTCATGGGTAAGCGATATAAAACTAGCTCTGTGACTATCAATTTATAGTCGTTAACCAATTACAAGTAAGCGAAGTAGAGCCAGTTTCGTAACTAATGGTTAACCAGTCACAGGTAAGCAATGCAAATCTAACTTTATGACTTTTATGCCTAGTGTATCGTATGGTAAAGGAACTAGTGGTGGCTATGTTGAGTAATAAAATTCATGACAGTAATAATGCTACCACTATTTATTTTTAAAAGTGATTTGATAGGTACCGTATGGTGCCAATTCTAGTGGTTGACTTATATTCAATACAAAAGTTTTGAGAAAACTTATCGCAACCACTGTTTATTGTTTAAAAAAAGAAAAATGGAAACTTGTATATTATGAGTTTAACGTCGAAAAGCATTTTGGAATGGTATTTTAGAAATTTAGAAATTGTGTTTTACGAAATGCTATGCTATTATTAGATTTGATGATGTATGAATAACTTGTTATGCAAATGCTTTACCATCTGTTTTACGATTATATGGGAATATTGCAATTATGTCGTTATAAAAATTTCAATTTTTTTAGTAAACTGATTACACTCACTAAGCTCGTTTAACTCACCCTTATTTTTATGTTTTTAAACAAACCACCCCAAGTATGTGTATAAGTGTTGCAGTAATTGGGACTTTGCAGCAGGATTAGTTGTATCGTCAGGTGTTGTTGTGCTTGTGTCATTTTGATTTGTATATTTGTATAAAGAATGGATGTTTATAAAGGCTTTTAAATGAAATGCATGAATATATGTTAGCTTTTTAAAGTTTACCGTAGTGATTGTTGAGAATCATTTGTTTGGGGTTGCTTGTAAGTGGAGTTGAAGTCCAAACTTTGTAGTTGGGAAATTGGTGTGAGTATATAAGTTTTTTTGAAATTTTATAGGGCTTTTGAAATTTTAGTAATGTTAAAATGCAGTCATTATACTGCCGAACTTTTCAATACAATGATAAAAAATTCTCACTATTTTTCACGGTTTTAACTTTTAAAATATGAAAGATTTTAAACAGTTGAATGGCCCTTTAGTTGAGTTAGATATCAATTGGAGGGCTATCATAGGGTCACCGAGAGGGCTCCACTCAGATTCTGGAAAAGGAACTCCAGGATGGGTCCTTTCATTCTCCTTATGAAGCTTTTTTAATTCTAACTTCACTAATTAGAGTTTTTTCACACATATGTAATTTTCATTTCCATCAATCCAAATATCATGGCCGTTATCACTACTTATAGTTACTTGCCTATCAGGTTCATACATATCAACTTGTTCCTCTTCATTAGCCAAAGTTTGTTCTTTAATACTTGACTGAGGACTTTTTTTGCATAAACCCATTCTTAATTGCTTTCTTAGGCAATCCAGTTGTACCCTCTATATTTTTTTTCTAATAACTGTGGTACTATGTTATCATTATTAATAGATATATTACTCCCATAAAGTTTTTTAGTTGTAAGAGAAAAAACCATGATTCTTTTGACATGAGAATTACTACATTTAGGTGAATTATTTTTATCTTAATGAGTGCTTTATTGTGATTCAAATATTGGGACTTCCTTCTCAGCATTCATCTATTTTAGCTAAGCTATAATTTAAGACTTCAACATTTTCCCTTGAGGTAAAGCTTTTATAGGCATCGACATCTTTTTCTTTCCTTCATGACTTCTTGCTTTTGGCTTCCATTGATAAGAAAGAGAAATAACTACATTTGAAAGGATATTATCTTCATTTAGATGCTTTATCTTTAGGGTGTTACTTAATGTCTTTTAAATATCCACTTCCATATATATACGAGTGTATCCAATCCTCTTAAGTTTTATTGTATGTTTATCTAATTACACATACCTTCTAATTAAGCAAGCTAGATAGGTTAACCTTAAGATGGACAAATATTCAAGGGGTATGTTATAAAAGTTTATCCGTAATGGGTTCTTCTTTATGCTACTCTTTTGTCAGTATATTTTAGGCCTCTACTTTTATAATAACAGTAGTTTACCCAATATATGCTAAGTGCTAGATTCTAAAGCTTTATGTATACCTAACTGACGTCTAATCTTGAAGAGGAAGAAGTCTTTCTTCATTAATGAACTCGAGAGTGCTTTCCAAGCATAATTTATCCAAATTCTTCTCTTTCCATGGTTGAATAACTAGAAAAGACGATTTTTTTTTCAAAGAAATAGTATACTAATTTTTTTCAAAGAGATAGCACACTAATTTTTTCAAAGAGCACTATATTTGGACACCTATATTTAGAACCTCCATATGAGATGTGACTATGTAATCTTTATTACCCAAATGCACAAGGTGAGGCTATATAATCTTTATTACTCAAATGCATAAGTTCATATTTTAGCTTTTCCAAAGGGGCATGATCTCTTACAACTTGACTCCAAAGCTTCTTCAAGTTGTAATTTCTTATTTTTGTTAAAAGATCTTCACTAGAAAAGCTTGGATTAGTGGAAGAATTGAGTTTTACGATGGAAAAGAGGGCAAAGTTGGAGTGGACTTAATTTTATAGACCACAGATATCCCAAAGGTTTTAGAATTAAGAAGGCTATAGTGAGAGAAAGGCCAAGGTTTTGAACCAAAAGGCTTAGGAGACTTAAAGGAACTAGGCTTGGCCTTTGAACCAAAAGGCTTAGGAGACTTAAAGGAACTAGGGTAACGAAGGCTTTGAAGTACCAAGGGAATGCTTAGTGGGAGCAAGGGGTAAAGAAAAAAGGTCAAGGAAGGCAAGTAGCTCCTGGAGGTAGTGTAAACTAAATCATGCATCTTAAAACACAAAATTATCTACATATGAACACAATGCATGCTTGTTATTCACAATGTTCAATAATCAGAAGAATACCTCCAATCATTACACTGATATTGTCAGCAACGCTTCAAAGTTTTTTGAATCTTCTAGCCTCTGATCTCCATAACTCGATGGTGGCCAACTAGTGTTGCGTGAAGCCGATGATGGGGACCTAAAAATATGTATTTCATCACTTCATCACCTCTTCCCATCACAGAAGATGAAAATGATGATGTATGGGTATTTGCGTGATTAATGGGTTAAACCATTAAATGGACCAAATTCTGAATAGTAGGATATCCCAAGATTTCGGGAAAAAATCCTATATTTCCCCTACTTGATCCATTTAACCTAACATCAAACATAATAAGAAACTAAATATACGAATCATAGCGATAGGTCCTCTCATAGCGAGTATTATCTTCCATGTATTACAATATATAAAGTCTCATTTTACTAGCCCTTAAACTTAATAAACAAACCATTTGTTTATTCTAGGTCCACACTAAATGATTTTTCTCAAAACAATCAAATATCTATGCATAAAACCATATGAGAAAACATCAAATTAAATAAGAGTTCCATTGAAGTAACAAATGTACAATAAAAATCACATTATGGAACCAAGCCTCATTTGCACTATGTGATCCTTAAACTGCTTAAGTGGCATGCCTTTAGTTAAAGGATTCGCAATCATCAAGTCAGTGCTAATGTGCTCAATGATAACTTTCCTTTCCTTAACATGTTCTCTTATAGCTATATACTTAATGTCGATATGCTTACTTCAACTTCCACTCTTGTTAGTTTCAGCCATAAAGACCACAACTGAGTTATCATAGTGCAACTTTAATGACTTAGAAATTGAATCGATAACTTTAAGCTAGATATAAAACTCTTTAACCATACACCATGCGAGGTGGCCTCAAAATATGATATAAACTTAGCCTCTATAGTAGAAGTAGCAATTAGCGTTTACTTGGCACTTCTCCAAGATATAGCTCCACCAGCTACCATGAAAATATAACCAGATGTTGATTTTCTTAAATCAATGTAGCAAGCAAAGTCAGAATTGGAATATCCAACTACTTCCAAGTTCTTTATTCGCCTGTACATAAGCATGCAGGCTTTTATGCCCTAAAGATATCTCATAACCTTCTTTGTAGCTTTCCAGTGGCCAACACCTAGGTTACTCTGATATCTATCTAACATTCCACCAGCATATACGATGTCCATTCTAGTGCAGAGTTGAACCATATGGAATGTTCTTCATGCGTTCCCATTTAAAATCATTTTTCAAACATTAATTCAAATTGAATCAATCGCCCTTCACTATAGGTGCTACACTTAGTTCACAATCTTTTATCCAAAATCTCTCTAAAACTTTGTTGATATAGGTCTTTTGAGATAAACCCAAAATGCGAGATCTTTCTATATGGATCTTAATGCCAATAATATGTTGGATCGCGTATGGCCTGAATATTCAAAATATACTGCGGAAAAGACCATACAACAACGTGAAGTATAATCGAAAATACTCAGGATGTATGAAAATACCTTTATGTCGTGGATTGGTTGTTTCTTTTCAGATTCCAAGACACTACAATACGCGAATGCCCTCTACCGGTATCCACACGAGTATGCACGATCCGAGCTACGGTTATGGTGTGCTAGCACATCCTGAAACTCTTTTCGGATGTCACACGATTTTCCTCTCGG
>JANITX010185652.1:0-11328 GCA_027564395.1 Erythroxylum ulei
AGGCCGCTTATGACTTATGGGCCTTGAAGTGTGATCAAGCCCATTGCCAACATCAAATGAGCCTACAGGGTCGCACATAAAGAGTGATATGATTTGGGCTTATTCTCTTAGGCCCAATTTCTTAGTTATTGAATAAATATTTGTAGATATATTTATTGGGCTGGATTGAATTAAGTCGTCGAGATTTTAGTATATGAGATATAATGGGCCGAAACTTATTGGGCTTCATTGGGATTAGATTTTCTTTATAAATAGAGAAACTTAGGTCTCATTAGAAGGTGACACCATTGTGATACAAAACCCTAGCCACCATCCAAAAGAAAACAGTGCGGTGTTCGAAAAGGGTTTCAGAACGTGCTAGCATACGATAGCTACTACCCGAATCGTTCGTACTCGTGTGGATACCGGTAGAAGACCTTCAAGTTTTGCAGTGTCTGCGAATCCGAAAAAGAAACAACCAATCCACGTCAAAAAGGTATTTTCGTACATCCTATGTTTTTTCGGTTATACTTGATGTTGTGTTATGGTCTTTTCCGCAGCATATTGTGAATACTCGGGCCATATGTGATCCAACATAGTGCCCCTACTAAGAACAAGCAATCAAGGGCAGCTTCAATGTAAGCCTCAACTGTCATGCGAAGTTCTGATGCTAGATGTCATACTGGGAATAGATGCCATGGAGAAATATCATATGAAGTTGGATTGTAGACTCAAGGTGATGGAATTTGATATGGGTAGTGGTGAGAGGGTGATTTTTAGAGGGGACAGGAAAACTCCATAACTAAGAATTATTTCGGCTTTGCTAGCTAACAGGATGATGGGAAAAGGGTGTGAAGCCTTCTTGGCACACATCGTGGACACTGAAGTAAATTAAGGGAAGATAGAGAATTTTTTTATTGTGAGGGAGTTTCTAGACGTGTTTCTAGAGGACTTACCTGGTTTGCCACCGGTCAGGGAAATTGAGTTTGCCATCGACTTGATTCTTGGTACTGCATCATATAGAATGGCTCCAGCTGAACTGAAGGAGCTCAAGAAACAATTGGAATAACTATTAGAGAAGGGATACATAAGGCCAAGTTTGTCACCATAGGGAGTGCCAGTTTTGTTTGTTAAAAAGAGGGATGGAACGTGGCGGATGTGTATTGACTATCGGAGACTCAACAAGGTGACTATTAAGAACAAGTACCCTCTTTTATGAATCAATGATTTGTTTGAACAGCTACAGGAGCTAGGGTCTTTTCCAAGATTGATCTCAGGTTAGGCTATCATCAGCTCAGAATCAAGGATTCTGATGTAAGCAAGATAGCCTTTAGGACTCGTTATGGGCATTACGAGTTCCTAGTCATGCCATTCGGATTGACCAATACTCTAGCTGCGTTTATGGATCTTATAAATAAGGTCTTCAAGGAGTATCTGGATCAGTTTGTCATAATGTTTATCGATGACATTCTGGTTTATTCCAAAAGTGAAGAAAAACATAAGGAGCATCTCAGGATAGTGTTACAAATACTGAGGGAGAAGGAACATTATGCCAAATTCAGCAAATGTGAATTCTGACTTCATAAAGTGATATTCCTTGGACGTGTGATTTCTAAAGATGGGGTTCATGTTGATCCGAAGAAGGTTGAAGCAGTGGTGAATTGGCATGCACCAAAGACAGTGATAGAAGTGAGGAGTTTTCTGGGTCTGGCAGGTTATTATAGGAGGTTTGTGGAAGGATTCTTTATGATAGCTGCTCCACTGACCAAGTTATTGAGAAAGAATCAAAAGTTTATCTAGAGTAATGAATGTCAGAAAAGCTTTGAGGACCTCAAGCACAGATTAACAAGTGCTCCAATTCTGACTTTGCCTATGGGAGATGAAGGTTATACAGTTTACAGCGATGCTTCAAGAAAGGGTTTCAATTGTGTGTTGATGCAGGGAGACAAAGTGATATCATATGCCTCGCGGCAATTGAAACCATATGAGTTGAATTATCCGACTCATCATCTTGAACTGGCAGCAATAATTTATTCCTTGAAGATTTGGAGACATTATTTGTACATGGTTCAGACGAGGATTTATATAGATCATAAAAGTCTCAAGTATATATTGAGTCAGAAAGAACTAAATTTGAGACAGAGAAGGTGGTTAGAGTTGCTCAAGGATTGACCTATTGATTGAATATCATCCAGGAAAGGCGAATGTGGTGGCAGATGCCTTGAGTAGGAAATCTTCTATAGCTCACATTCAAACCATTTATTTTCCGTTATTAGAAGAGATGGCTAAGCTTAGGATAAGCTTGAAATAGGAGGAACCTGATTGTATCGTTGCTACTTTCAAAGTGAGTCCGATACTCAGGGAGAAGGTTAGCGAGTTACAAGCACAGGACACAGAATTGAGCAAGCTCTGAGAAGAAATTAAAATGGCAAGATATCCAAAGTGGTAGTGAGGGATGATGGACTCATGGTTGTAGGGAATAGGCTTTGTATTCCGAATGTACGGGAGGTAAAAGATGAGATACTTGACGAGGCACACAATGCGCCTTATACTATGCACCCAGGTAGCACCAGGACATACAGAGATTTGAGAGAGCATTTCTGGTGGAAAGGCATGAAGAGAGAAGTAGTAGAATATGCAAGTGAGTGTCTAGTATGTCAGAAAGTCAAGGCTAAACACCAGGAAACTTCAAGCAAGTTAAGGCCATTGTCCATTCCTGAGTGGAAGTGGCAAAGAGTAACCATGGATTTTCTTATGGGTTTGCCTAAGACCAGTAGGAAGCATGATGTCATATGGATTATTGTTGATCATTTAACAAAGTCAACCTATTTTCTGGCAATCAAACAAACTAATTCTCTGCATTTGCTAGCCAAGAAGTATATTGATGGGACAGTGAGACTGCATGGAATTCCTGACTCTATAGTTTTTGACAAAGATCCTCTATTTACTTCGAGATTCTAGGGAAGCTTACAAGAGGCTCTGTGGGAACTAAGTTGCATTTTAGCACTACTTTTTATCCCCAAACAAATGGTCAATCAAAGAGGACCATTCAGGACCTTGAGGGAATGCTCAGGGCATGTGTGATGGATTTCAAAGGACCTTAGGATGAGCATTTGCCATTGGTCGAATTTGTTTACAATAATTCGTACCATTCAAGCATTCAGATGGCTCCTTATAAAGCATTGTATGGAAGGAGATGTAGAACTCCTATATGCTGGGATGAAGAATGAGAAAGGAAACTAATAGGGCCAGAGTTACTTCAGATGATAGTTGACAAGATCAATTTAGTCAAGCAAAGGCTTAAAGCAGCTCAAGATAGAATGAAGAGCTACACTGATGCATACCGAAAGGAGATGGAGTATGAAGTTGGTAAGAAAGTCTTTCTTAAGACATCTTCTTGGAAAAGAGTCATGAGGTTTGGCAAAAAAGGCAAGTTAAGCCCAAAGTATGTGGGTCGATATGAAATTGTTGAGAGGATTGGATCACTAGCCTTTAGGTTGGCATTGCCACTGGAATTGTACAGATACATGATGTCTTTAATGTTTCCATGCTGAGGAGATATAGATCAGATCCGTCCCATATTATTCAGACCACTGAGGTTCAGTTGAGAGATGATTTGAGTTACGAGGAGACTCCAGTGGAGATTTTGGACACCAAGGAAAAGGTTCTCAGGAACAAGACCGTTCAGCTATTCAAAGTCCTGTGGAGAAATCATTCTGTGGAGGAGGCCATATAGGAGCCCTTGGAGGCCATGAAGAAAAAGTATCCATACCTCTTCAATAACTCAGGTAGGAATTTCAAGGACGAAATTCTTTAAAGGGGGAAGAAAAGTTGGACCTAAAATGTTTCTTTATTTATGTGTTTATTCATTTTAATTTATTTTATTTTATGAGAACTTAGTCCATGATTTTTTCAAGCATTAGGAGAAATTAAAATTAAGTTAGAGTGTAGTATGGTCTAAATTGAATTAAACTGCTAAGAATGCATAAAGGGCATTTTTGGAAGATCACTTAAGTTTTAAAAGAGATAAGGCTTAAATGAAGGGCAAAATGGGAAGAAGGAATTTTTGTCTTGCACTTGAGAAGAGAAAAACGTGAGTGAAGAGTGAAAGAAGGGAGAAAATACGAAAATAAGGGAGAAACAAAAGAAGAAGTGAGGTTTCGGTGGTTTGAAAGAAAAGAAGAGAGTTGAGCTAGGGTTTCATCTTTTTTAAGTTTTCTAGAGAGATTTTGAGGTTGTGCAAGAAGGGGAAAAGGTAGAGGAAGATAAGAACTTCATTTGAGCCAAAAATCTTTTTATTTGGTGAAGATTTAAGGTAAGTTCAATTTTAATCCTTTGGATTTATGGAAGGGTTTTGGTTCATGAATCTTAGGAAATACATGGGTTTAACTATTCTAGGATCAATTTTATTGAATATGCTTTGTGGGTTTTCAATTTTGCAACCCTATTGAAGTTGGGAGTTTTGCTATGAAAAGGGAATCAAGAAAGACAACAGGACCATGAGGAGAGGCACATTTGAGCAAGTTATAAACAAGGAATTCAAGGTAGGTTACATTTTTATAATTAAGTAATAAGCCATTAATGTCTCTTTCAAGAAATGGAAATAAATGATTTCAACTACTTTTTAAATGTGCATTTATTGCTCTTTGAATGCTTTGAGAATGTGCTTCAGATCCTGAGGCACCTAGTGTGTAACATGAGGTGCCTCCACTACCTCCTCTTATGCCTCAAGCAAATCCCATGGATCCGCATTTCTTTCAAATCTTTATTCAGGCTTTCACTTACGCCATGGGTCAAGGGTCTCAAGTTCCAATGCAAGTTCTAGTGGAGAGGACTGAACAGTATGATAAGCTTCGCAAGTATGGAGCTGTAGATTTACTACAAATTTGGAAGAGGCCGAAGCATGGTTAAAGAGGACCGAGAGAGTCCTGCTTCATATGAAGAGCTCTGATGAGGAGAAACTAGATTATGCAGTGAGCTTGCTACAGGGGGACGCACTTCATTGGTGGGAATCAGTGCCCTACAGTCAGGATATGCCTCTGGTGTTGTTATGGAGAGACTTTGTGTAAGTGTTTAGGAAGAAGTACCTTTCGAGGGTTTATGTACAAGAGAAGGCCAGGGAGTTTCTGAATCTCACGCAAAGGGACATGAGTGTGAGTGAGTACAAGCTGAAGTTTACCCAGCTTTCCCGTTATGCAGCCAACATTGTGGCGAATGAGGAGGACAAGTGCCGCAAGTTTGAGAGAGGTCTTCATCTGGGGATCAAGGAGAAAGTCTTGATCCACAATTTCTGTGACTACCAGCAGTTGGTAAATGCTGCACTCTAGGCTAAAAAACTGGAGAATATAAAGAATGAAGTGAGCAGAAAGAGGAAGAACCGAGAGCAGTTTTCTAAGAAAGGGGTGAGTGCTCCAATGCCTGAGAGGGGTGTGAAGAGCTTCCATACACAGAATGAGGTGAGGAGTAGTGCCTTTACTAAGAACAAACAATCAAAGGCAACTTCAGCGCAAGCCTTAACTGTGGGGGGCAATAGCAGGGTGGAGAGGAGCAGGAACATGAACCCCCCAATGTGAGAGCATTATGGGAAGCTTCATAGGGGAGAGTGCTTCAAGTTACTTGGAGCATGTTTTCGATGTGGAGAGAAGAGACACATGATCAGGGATTGTCCCCAAGTAACAAGGCAAGAGGGGTTGCATTTGCAAGCCCCAAGGAGAGTAAAAATAGTTGGAACCAAACCAGTCACTGAGATGGGTAGTTCTGGAGCTGCAAGGAAGGTTATTCCTCCAGAAAGGCCAAGGGGTCAGGCACAGGCAAGGTTATTTGCCATGACCAGAGAGGAAGCTACAATCGCACCTAAAGTTGTTACGGGTATGACCTAGTTATTTAATTCAATAGTGTATTTACTAATTGATTCTAGTTTCACACATTATTTTGTTTCTACAAGCATGGAATTACTTGGTGTGAATTCGGTGCTTTTGGATAGCTCTTTGATTGTTAGTACCCCTCTAGGGAGGAATGTAATAATAAGTCAAGTATATAAAAGTTATAAGCTTTTCATTGATGGTGCTAGACTGGTAGTGGATTTACTACCTCTAGACCTAAAAGGATTAGATTTTATACTTAGAATGGATGTCATAGATAAATATCATGCGAAGTTAGATTGTAGCCTCAAGGAGGTGGAATTTAACCTAGGCAACAGTGAGAAGGTGATTTTCAGAGGAGACAGGAAAATATCATCACCAAGAATTATTTCGGGTTTGCTAGCTGACAGGATGATGGGAAAGGGGTGTGAAGCCTTCTTGGCATATGTTGTGGACACTGATGTGAATGAAGGGAGATTAGAGGGTTTTTCGGTTGTGAGGAAATTTTCAGACGTGTTTCTAGACGACTTACCTGGTTTGTTACCAATGAGGGAAATTGAGTTTGCCATCGACTTGATTCCCGATACAGCACCTATTTATATACGGTATACTACCGTATAGAATGACTCTAGCTGAGCTGAAGGAACTTAAGGAACAGTTGGAAGAGCTGTAGAGAAGGGGTATATAAGACCGAGTTCGTCACCATAGGGAGCGTCAGTTCTATTTGTTAAAAAGAAGGATGAAATATGGCGAAGGTGTATTGACTACCGGAGACTTAACAAAGTGACTATTAAGAACAAGTATCCTTTATCCCAAATTGATGATTTATTTGACCAGCTGCAGGGAGCACGGGTCTTTTCTAAAATTGATCTCAAGTCAAGCTATCATCAGCTCAGGATCAGGGAATCTGATGTAAGCAAGACGATCTTTAGGACACTGTATGGGCATTATGAGTTCCTAGTTATGCCATTCGGTTTGACCAATGCTTCGGCTGCATTCATGGATCTTATGAATAGGGTCTTCAAGGAGTATCTGGATCAGTTTGTCATAGTATTTATCGATGACATTCTAGTTTATTCCAAGAGTGAAGAGGAACATGAGAAACATCACAGGGTAGTATTGCAAACGTTAAGGGATAGGGAACTTTACGCTAAATTCAGCAAATGTAAATTTTGGCTTCATGAGGTGGTGTTCCTTGGACATATAATTTCTGAGGATGGGGTATATATTGATCCGAGAAAAATTAAAGCAGTGGTGAAGTGGCATGCACCTAAGACAGTGACAAAAGTGAGGAGTTTTCTGGGTCTGTCAGGTTATTATAGGAGGTTTGTGGAAGGATTCTCCATGGTAGCTGCTCCACTGACCAGGTTATTGAGGAAGAATCAGACGTTTATTTAGAGTGATGAATACTAGAAGAGCTTTGAGGAGCTTAAGCACAGATTGACAAGTGCTCCAATTCTGACCTTGCCTATGGGAGCAGAGGGTTATACAGTTTATAATGATGCTTCAAGAAAGGGTTTGGGTTGTGTGTTGATGCAAGGAGACAGGGTGATAGCTTATGCTTCACAGCAATTGAAGCTTTATGAGTTGAATTACCCGCCTCATGGTCTGAAATTAGCAGCAGTAATCTTTGCCTTGAAAAATTGGAGGCATTATCTATATCGGGTCTAGACGAGGATTTTTACTGATCATAAAAGTCTGAAGTACTTACTGAGCCAGAAAGAATTGAATTTGAGACAAAGAAGGTGGTTAGAGTTGCTAAAGGATTATGATTTATTGATTGAGTACCATCCAGGAAAGGCAAATGTAATGGCGGATGCTTTGAGTAGGAAATCCATTAGTCCACGTTCAGACGGTTTATCTGCCATTATTGGAAAAGATGGCTAAGCCTAAGATAAGTTTGAAACAGGAGGAACTTGAGTGTATTGTTGCTACTTTCAGAGTGAAACTGATACTCCGAAAGAAGGTTAGGGAGTTATATGCACAGGATGCAGAATTGAGCAAGCTCCGAGAAGAAATTTATAATGGCAAGAAATCTGAAGTAGTGAGGGATGATGAACTTATGGTCATAGGAAAAAGACTCTGTATTCTAAATGCAAGAAGGTGAAGGATAAGATACTGGATGAGGCACACAATGCACCTTATGCCATGCACCCAGGTAGCACCAAGATGTACATAGATTTGAAAGAGCATTTATGGTGAAAAGGCATGAAGAGGGATATAGCATAATATACAAGTAAGTGTCTAGTGTATCAGCAAGTCAAGGCTGAACACCAGGCACCTTCAGGCAAGTTAAGGTCATTGTCCATTCCTAAGTGGAAGTGGCAAAACGTAACTATGGATTTCTTGATGGGTTTGCCTAAGACTAATAGGAAGCATGATGCCATATGGGTTATTGTTGTTCGTTTGATGAAGTCAGCCCATTTTCTGGCAATTAAACAGACTGATTCTCTACATGTGCTAGCAAAAAAGTATATTAATGAGATAGTGAGACTACATGGGATTCCCAACTCTATAGTTTCTGACAGGGATCCTCGATTTACTTCGAAATTCTGAGGAAACTTACAAGAGGCTCTGGGAACCAAGTTGAATTTTAGCACGACTTTTTACCCCCAGACAGATGGTCAATCCGAAAGGACTATTCGGACTTTTAAGTGAATGCTCAAGGCATGTGTGATGGATTTCAAAGGAGCTTAGGACAAACATTTGCCATTGATCGAATTTGCTTACAATAATTCGTACCACTCGAGCATTCAGATGGATTCTTATGAAGTACTGTACGGGAGGAGATGTAGAACTCCTGTATGCTGGAATAAAGAAGGAGAAAGGAAATTAACCGAACCAGAGTTACTCCAGATGACAGTTGATAAGGTCAGTCTGGTTAAGCAAAGGCTTAAAGCGACTCAGGATATAATGAAAAGCTATACTGATGCACACCGAAAGGAAATGGGGCATGAATTCGGTGAGAAAGTCTTTCTTAAGACATCTCCTTAGAAAAAAGTCATAAGATTTGGCAAGAAGGGCAAGTTGAACCCAAGATATGTGGGTCCTATGAAATTCTTGAGAGGATTGGACCGCTAGCTTATAGGTTGGCACTGCCACCGGAATTATCACAGATTTATGATGTCTTTCATATTTCCACGTTGAGGAGATATAGATCAGATCCCTCTCACATCATTCAGACCGCTGAGGTTCAGTTGAGAGATGATTTGACTTATGAGGTGACTCTAGTGGAGATCTTGGACACTAAAGAAATGGTCCTCAGGAACAAGGCAGTTCAACTAGTAAAAGTCCTGTGGAGAAACCATTTTGTAGAAGAGGCCATGTGGGAGCCCTTGGAAGCCATGAAGGAGAAGTATCCATACCTCTTCAATGACTCAGGTAAGAATTTTGGAGACGAAATTCTTTTAAGAGGGGGAGAAATGTTGGCTCCCGAATTTTTTTCTTTATTTAAGCATGATTTAAATAATAATGAGGTTTGGATAAGTAAATTTTGGGGAGTTAATTTTTTTATGTCTATGTTAGTAGAATTTATTTCAAGGGTTAGTTAAATTAAAAGTGGTAAGAATTCAAAAAAGGGTATTTTTGGTAGTTCACTTAAGTTTAAAAAGACATACGGTATAAAGGAAGGATAAAGTGGACTTTTAGCATTCATTAAGGGTCAAATAGGAAGAGGAAAATGTCGTCTTGCTTTGGAGAGGAGGAAAAACGTGAATTGAATATAGAAAGAAGAAGAGAACACCTAAAATGAGAAAGGAGAGTTAAGTGTTTCGGTTTTTGTAAGAAAGGAAGGAAGTTGAGTTAGGGTTTCTTCATTTCGTAGTTTTCAAGAGAGAATTTGAGGTTGTTCAAGAAGAAAAAAAGAAAGAGGAAGAGAAGAGCTTCTATTTGAGCTAGCAATCTTGTTATTTAGTGAAGATTCAAGGTAAGTTCGAATTTTCATTAATTGGATTTTTGGAAGGGTTTTAGTTCATGAAGCTTAGAAAATGCATGGGTTCAAGTATTATAGGATCAATTTTATTGAATATGCTTTTTGGGTTTTCAATTTAGCAACCTTATTGAATTTGGAAATTTTGCTTATGAAAAGGAAATCAAGAAAGACAAGAGGAGCAAGAGGAGGGGCACATTTAACCAAGTTATAAGCAAGGAAACTCAAGGTGGGTTATGTTTTTATAATTAAGTAATAAGCCATTAATGTTTTTTTCAAGAAATGGAAATAAATGATTTCAACTACTTTTTAAATATGCATTTATTGTTCTTTGAATGCTTTGAGAATGTGCTACATGCTTTGTATATCAATTGTGTTTTGAATTATGAAATGAAAAATGAAAATTATTTTGAAAGGATATCAAGTTTATGAAATCAAGTTTCAAAAAAAGTGTCATTTTGAGCAACATGTTTACAAGTTATGAAATGCATGATTATGTAGTTTTGTGATGGCCCCCTAAGTTAAGTCAAGTATACTTTGACAAAAAGGCTTCTCCCGCCTACCCGCTAATGGCATGGAGTTCCTTCATGAACTCCCCTAAGCTCACTGCTACGCAAGACCATTAAGTAAGATTACAATAGTATGTTCTGTTCACGGTTACATAGGACCATTATGTGGAAATGTGTAGTACGTTATGTTTTTGGATCTATCCAAACCATTTTGATGTGCTTATGTACTCGTGATATGTTGACAAGATTGATATATACATGATTTGCATTATTGTGAATTTGGTTGAGAATTTGAGAAATATGTGTTTTATGATTCAATGTGAATTTTTACAATGGAAATGAATATTTCAATGGTTTTTGCTGATTACCGATTATAAAATTGTTACCCACGAGCTTTAAGTTCATCCCCCTTTTTTGTCCCATCTTTAGGTGACAAGCAAGAGGTCGAGTGAAAGAGGATCAAGGCATCACTCCAAAATTTGCATCTTTTTGTATTTTAAGTTAGATTTGTAACGACAAGGCTTTAATCGTATTTTGAGCGAATTATTATTCATGTATCTTTTGTATTTTGAGATATTGATGTATTGTGATTTGGAATGCCCATTAAAGCTTTATAAAAACTCTTATCTTTTGATGTTAATGAGATATGATTGTGTTTTGCCCATGACATTTCCAAATTGTAGATTACATTTTCAAGTTTTCCATAAGGGTAAAAATGTGTGTTCTGACTTCAAGGAAAAAATTGTATTGATCTAGGCTGAATTAGACAAAGTTGTCTGTTTAAAAGTTATAGTTTATTTTTCTAGCTTTCCAACGCTATATAGTATGAAATTTTTTTATAACGAAATTGAGAGATATAATTATTAGAAGTTTGTGATGCTGTATAGGATGGACATTAGGGACTGTTTAATTGATTGGAAAATTTGACCCTTTTAAAGGTAAAATATCTTTTTGTAATCTTCATGAAAATTGTAAATCTAAAAGTCTTCTTCAAAATAGTCTTTAAATGACCTTAATCTAATATTTCTAATAAAAATTATGCCCTTTTTAC
>JANITX010185701.1:0-11322 GCA_027564395.1 Erythroxylum ulei
TTTCCTTCTTCTGACCTGTATTGGTAAAAAGAGCATAACTTCCACTAGAGATATCGGATTAAGTTTATTCAAAGACTGTTTCGAAGAAGACTTCTAGACCTACAAATTTTATGAAGACTCTAAAAGGATATTTTGCCTCCAAAAGGGCTAAAATATCCAATCAATGTACCTATCTTGAAAGTCCATCCTATGCAGTATCACAAAATTCTAATAATCATATCTATCAACTTCGATATACAAAAATCACATACTTTATAGAGTTGGAAAGCTAGAAAGATACTCTACAACTTCCAAGAAGACAACTTTGTCTAATTCAGCCTAGATTGATACAGTTTTTCCTTTGAGTTTAGAACACAATTTCTACACCTATGAAAGCTTACAAAATGCAATATCTGTTCATATCAATTCAACTACTAAGTGCTTTTCGTTAAACTCTTGAATCTTACCTCAAATAATTCATCCTATGCAACCTTTCCAATCTCTAGCATGTTATTCTAAAACAAACAATAATTTTCAATCTCAACGAAGAAAAATATGCACATACATATTCCACTTCCATAACCAATATATTCAACCTATAAAATAACATAATCATACTCAAAAGGAACTTCCTAATTTCCAATTCTCATTTCTGAAAAAAGTAAATGTTTGAACAAGCTTTACTTACATATCAAACATAATACAAAATACAAAAGGATGCTTATGTTTGATATGCCTGTAAAGCTATCCAAATTAGTTACTAACTTAGTACAAAAGATCTCTGGCTATCTTGGAGTTTCCGAATGCCTTACAAGAATCGCTAATCTTCTAGTTCCGCACTTGAGGAGGGAAAAAATGATGGGTTGAGCTACACAGCTAAGTGGCTAATATATATTTATAGCCATTAGCAACGAGCCACACAATCAAACATATATGTGAATATTCCTATTGGCATACACATCTTATCTTAATCTAGCATTTTAAGTTCAACATTCACAATTCCAATTCACAACTCATAATTCAATACATCAGCACATAAAACATATTGGATGTAATTTATCATCAAAGCATAACACTCAAATTGCATCGTAACTTAACATATCAAAATGCAAATGCACAAACAAATGGTTCGAGGGTTCCGTGGAACGAAATGAAGAAACCGAAGTTTACACCGTGAACAAAAAGAGCCCACTTTTCAGATCTTGTATGCCACAAGCAGGCAGCCAGGAGAAGGCACTTGTCAATGTGCTCATGATGAACGAAACGGTTCCTCTCTCGCCCAAACACAATCAAATTTCAATGCTTAACTCATTTCCACATGTTCATAATTTTCATGCTCATCATGCTTTTTCTTTTTTCATTTGAACAAAATGCCATGACGTTTTACGGCATAACATAATAATAATCACAATTCAATTATATCAAAATGTCATATATCTTTCAATGCATAACATAAACACATCATAATGCATTTTCCACATCACCACTATTCACAATTTAGCAATTTAGGCATATACACACACACATCGACACATTGCCCATTTACATAATAACCATAAATATTTTACCTACCTTAATCGTTTGCAAAAATCCAAACTCAATTGTGTCCTTCCTTTTGCTCTTGGGTTGGTTTTTCTTGATTTCCTAACATAACCAAAATTCTCATTCAATCCAAACTCAAATGGAATTCCCCTAAAACTTTCATAATCACAACAAATGAAATCAACCCAAATCAAGCTTAAACCTAACCTACCCATAGTCTATCTAGGTTAGAAAAGCCAAAACCTAGCTCAGAAACCCTAAAATCAATTGGGTTCCCTTAAATCATCTTCTTGTAACACAAAATTCCTTTCTCTCTCTAACTCCTTCATTCTCAACACAACCCATTTCTCTACTAAAGCAAGAAGAAAGATGATAAACTTTCCTCTAATAAGTTGATTCCCTCTTCTTTTCTTCTTCTTTTTTCTTCCTTCCAAGCTTCCTACGATCTTCTTCTTCTCCTCTCTTCTTTCACATTTTTCTCTCCTCTCTTTTGCTTATCATGACACTCTCTTCTCTTCTTATTATTCAAGACCATTTATTTGGTCTTTTTCCCATTTTTCCCCTCACTTACTTGGCCTTTCCAATTTTACCCCCTTATGTCTATTAAAACTAACATCTTATACTTCTAAGCCCTTAACTAATGATCATGGAAAAATTGAAGGAATTTGATAATACTTCCTTCTAGAAAAATGATCCTCATTGTCTTAATTTTCTAATGACACCAAAATCATTCAATTTGGTTAGGTAATTTGAAAGTTATACCCCAAACATTTCCGAAATGTTCTTATACTGAAACAATATTCTGTGCTCAAATTCCATACAAAAACTGAAATTCTTAAAGATTGAATTAGAACTCTATTTCATCAGACCATTTGTAGCCCTATCTCTCTAGTTTAATCCAAATCAAGAATCATCTTATTTGGATAACTAGAGAAAACATTATGGCTTAAACACCGAAGCTTACTCAGTGAACATGTTTCAACTACATCTTCCAGCTTTTAATTTCCAACATTTCACACATAACCCATCTTGTACCTAAACCATTTCCTACTTCATTTCTAATTCAAGAATTCCCTTTTTTTTTTCTTTACTTATAACTAATCGCCAAAATTTCTCATTTAATGGTTTTGACTTCTAAGAAGAATTTGGGATCAAACAAGTACCATGCATTTTTACATAAGGAACAAACATTATAGAACTTAAATAGCTAAATCAAACAGTATAAGGAACCTAAATTTGAACACATGCATTCCTGATTTAATGACTCCATCATAATCACAATGAATAGACAAAGTTTTTGCAATTGGCGATTGTTCCAAAAGAACTTATTTCCATAATCTTATATGGACAATCAGGATATTACCACTGCTTTCATTTTCATCTATTTTCTTTTGAAGATTTGGGGAAGCTTTACACAACACATAGTATATATAATCACATACTCATCCAATAGCTTCCTAACAAAATATGAGATACAAAAAATAAAGAAAGAGACGCAATTCAGATGATATTAAAAACTTTAAAGAAAAATATTAGCCATTGAAGGCAAGTGGTGATTAGACTTTGATGAGGAGATTTTTTGTGCATCAATTTATTCTTCATCAGGGAAAGTCTACCACATTGCTCCTATCAGAGTTCATTTCTGCCATCAAAAACTATCTATCACGTCGACATTTTGCAATGAATTTATGTTAATAGTTTTATTATGAAAAGTTAATAGTAACAAAAACAAGCCATAACTATAATCAATATAGAAGCAGAGTGTACAATTTAATAAGGAAATAAAAAATTATATGAAGTTATATTGAATTAACAAAATATTCACAGAAGAAGCAAAGATCATCGAAACTTAATTTTTTAACCAGTCAAAAATCCCCTGCATAAGCACATTCTATGTTTTCCACTCACTCGTTAAGATCAATAAAACCCAGAGCAAATGCCACATATTAATAAGTGATTTGGCATCTTTAAGTATAGAAAAACTTCTTATTTGAATGTTCCAATATTCTAGCAATGTTAATTTTGTGATCTATTAACTAAGACTATTTCATATGATAAGGTTGAGAATGTTAACTGTGTATGTTAACAAAATGAAGTACATAAATAGTAAGGCCAAACCTAGATAATCAATAAGATGCAACAATTACATTGAAAACAAGTGCAAGCAATCCAAGCAGATGAACAAATAATCTTTAGAGTAGTTAAGCACAAATTTACAAGGAGGGAAGACTTACTTGAAAAGTTTAATGAAGATTAGGGATCGAAGTTGTCTCTCCAAAACAAGACCCTATGATCTCTAACTACTAGCTGAAATTTTGGATTAAGCAAGAAAACACTAAGTTAGTACAAAAGAATCAAGTAATTTCATATCTCAATGTTGGCTTTCACCTAGGATGAGAGTGATCTCTAACTCCTTCAAGAGAAAGCTAATGACTCCTACTGCAGAACAATGACCAAAGGTAAAAAGAAGAAGAAAAGATGAGAAGCAAAATAAAGGAACCCATACTTGGCAACTTGGCCAACTCGAAGAGAAAAATTGCCTTCGATGGTTTAACCCTAATTAGGAAGCATCTAGAGATTCTTTTGGTGGGGGAGGTTTCCATTTTATGTCCTCTATTTGGGTAATTAGGTTTTCAATTTCATAAAATGTTGTAGTTTTGACAAATTTTTGTGACGATTTTTTAATTCATCGCCAAACTCTATTCCTATATATTACACTATACATTATAAAAATTACATACAATATATAAAATCTATATAATAGTATAGAATTTATATAAAATAAATAGAAAATTATGATTAAATAGACTAATTTGATAAATTAAATATGAGAAATTTTTCTATTATCTGTACATTGATAAATCATTATAATAATTACAATTATTATCTATACATTCATATAACATAATATTAATTACCATATATAATTATATTTATTGCAACATAATTAAAAATAATTATAATATAGTAAAAAATGGAAATCAATATTGAATATTAACATCATATTCTTAAAAATCAAATTTAATATTATTGACAATGATTGTAAGTCGAAAAATAAATTTAGCTAACAATAATGTCATTTTAAAAATATATATAACTAAAAACAAAAACTTAATTTATGTTGCATAAATTTATACTTTTAATTTATCCCTTTTAAAATATATGATATGATAATTTTATGTGGTATCACAAAAACTCTATTTATAATATATAATTCTATATTATTTTATAGAAATTATATATTACACAAATTTTTGTTAATATATAAAAATATATATTTGGAAATAATTGGTGATGATTTATAAAATCGTCACCAAATACTTCCTTTAGTGACACTTCTACTAAAATGTCGCCAAAGAATAACCTTTTAGCAACAATTTTAGTAAATCAACGCAAAAGGTCAACCCTTTGATGACATTTTTATTAATTCGTTGCCAAAGTTCTATCTCTAGTGACGCTTCTATAAGGTCATCGCAAAAGGGCTACCTTGTCTACATTGTTGACGTTTTTAAGCCCTTCTATGTCTCTACTTTCGTCGTCGTTTTTTTTCCTTTGCTTTCATCTTATTCCATTTTGCTTTCGTCATCGTCTTCTTTGATTTCTTTGTTTTCGTCGTTGTTTTCCTTCGTCTCCAGTTTATCATCCGTCGAGATAAGTCATCCATCCTTCACACTTGAGTTTTTATGTTCTGTTTTCATTGTGGTATTTGGGTTTTATATTCTACTAGGTTTTGTGTTCTACACCATGTGTATTGTGGTATGGAAGATGGTGAATGTGATTTGTGATAATAATGAAGATGGTGAGATGGTGATTGCGTACAGAATGGGTTGATTAAGGCTTAGAATGATTAGGAAGCTTGCTTAAGTACTGCATATAACATGTTCGATGAAAGTTTTGTTAAAGTTTTTTATTTACTCTTGTTTGAATTGCTTCTAACAAATTAATAGAACATTCAAAACATGTATAGAATTTAATATCATACAAGATTCTATTAAAAATCAATTCAACCTTAAGTATCTACTATTAAAAAGCTTGATGTACTTATTGGATGAATGCTAAAGCTTTTAAATTTTCATAATAATGTTAAGTTGATATAAAAAGTTTTTTTTTGGTAAATAAGTTGATATAAAAAGTTAGTATGTTATTTGATGTAACATAAAAAAAATCAACAATATAATTTACTATTAAAAAGTGTGAAAAATCATCGTAAAAAATGTTTTACAACTTTTTGCACAATCTGTAGTATTGGACAATTTGTGGAGTTCTCTACGTAATGTCTCAATATGTTTTTTGTTGTGAATTTTTTACTTATTGTTATCGAATTAAGTTGTAGAAAAACATTATAAATTTAGAACGTTCAGCATTCCTTGTATAACGTTAAATAAGTATCATCAAATTATATCAACAAAAGTAATGTAACATTGATGTATGATTCTTTGTTCTTGTCCAAAATATTAATAATAGTTTGAGCTTTATAATTTGTAAAAAAAACAATACGGAGAAAAAAAATATCATAAATTGGAACAGGATTGATCATACTACCAAAGATTAGCCAAAAGTGTTGTCCAAGTCCAAACATCTATAATAAATAACAAGCTTAGTTAAAGTTAATCTAAATTATTATGAGAAAAATTGATAAACTAATTATTTGGTTTAAGTTAGAGCAAAAAATATATAGCTTTACCATTCACAACACGGTCACTCATCAATTGCATCTTCATCTATTCTATAATACTGGAAAAAGTATTAAAGTTATATATGGACGGTTTAAGCTGGGTTATGATGAAAATGAAGAGAAAAGTGAACGGTCCAGTGTATTTATCTTCTAGTTGTTTAACATCTGCTGGCTATAAATATATTGTAAATATTGGGTGTGTACATACTTAATAAAAGTCCATTGATTATATAATGTTTCGCTGGTTCCATTTACTTATGTTTCAAATAAGTGGAATAACTTGCCACAATGTTTTTTCCCTTTTTGTGGGAAAATTTTTGTTGATAAAGTGAAGAGACTTAGTTGCATTACATAGTTGTAATTAGTGAGTTTGCTAGCCTAAAAAATCACCCTGTAATAGGTTAGCATCAGAGCAAAAGTTCAAAGGAATGTAAGAGATAAATGGTGGGAGAAAATATGGAACAACTGAGTTAAAGGATGGCTTGGTTAAAGTAAATTCTTGGACCATTTTCGAAAGAGGAGGGATTCAACGTGTGCTCAATTGGATTCAATCACTAAGTCGTTAGAACAAATCCATAAACGATTGGATGGCATTTCGGGAGAGGTAAAATAGGAAAGTATCAGTGATGGAAGATGCATTGGTACTTTTTTGCAACAACGCTATCCTACAAAATGGAGGGAATTGGACAAAGCTAAAAGTTCCAGAACCAAAGCATTCTCGCAATGCTTGAGATGTTAAGATGTTGGAGAATTTCTTATAGGACATGGAACAATATTTTCTTGTAGTAAGGGCGCAGGAAGGTGACAAGGTGATGCTGACTAGTATGTACTTAGTTAGTGATGCCAAGTTATGGTGGCATGTAAAAATAGATGATGATCTAAACGTGAGTCATCCACAAATTGATACATGGAATGTGTTAGTTTGAGAACTAAAGGACCAATTCTTAACTTGTAACACCTCTTAGATAGCAAGAAAGATGTGGCATGATGGAATGTTGGATATTCGCAACATGTTGAAAGAAAACAAGCTATTCAACTTCTTATTAGGACTTCAATCTTAGGCACAATTTAACCTACAAAGGTAAGGTGATCAATATCTCTCAAGTGTTATTACTATTATTGATTGGTTGGTGGATTTATGACTGAATAAAGACAAGCAAAAAGTTTCCAGCAGTAATGGGAATGGAAATACTGTTGGAGAAGATTTCATAGAGCAAAATGAGAAAGATAAAAACGTTCAAACCAAACAAAATTGTAATCTAAAAAATGTTACTTGTTTTATCTGCAATAGATTGTATTACGTAAGAAAATGTTTGAAGAAAACAAAGTTGAATGCATTGTTGGCTTAAAAGGAGGACAACAGCGAAGTAGCAATTGTCAATGCATTGGTGGTCAAAAAGGCATCTAGAAGTGGGACTTCTAATACCTTTGATGAGTAAATATGATGGCTGCACATCGAAAGGCATGAAGAGGGGCTCATATAAACTTCCTTCGGTGGTGATAAAGGGCTATAAAATAATTTGTCCAATATTTGATTGTTCCATCAGTAGTGAGGAGATTTGCTATCCATTGACGTTTAACAGTTGGTAGTAGGAACTACCAAAAAAAATCTTGACGAAATGGCATGCACAGGTGTATCATTTTGGTATATATTTACCAAATATGTTTTGTTAGACTTTTTTAGGGCAAAAGGTGATGGATTGGCCAACTTTGGCAGCAAGTAGCCAAGGACAAACATGTTGGACAAATTCGACACATTGGCTAAAGATGAGAATGTCGACTTTCTTTTAATAGGGGAGGTTTGTGAGACCTTCTTTTCAGTGTTTGTAAACAACACTTTTGCACAACCTTGGCAATA
This sequence comes from Erythroxylum ulei, assembly GCA_027564395.1. Taxonomy (NCBI): domain Eukaryota; kingdom Viridiplantae; phylum Streptophyta; class Magnoliopsida; order Malpighiales; family Erythroxylaceae; genus Erythroxylum; species Erythroxylum ulei. The sequence goes on from JANITX010185701.1 coordinate 8,055, forward strand.
TGATGGTGGCATGTTTTGTCCATTTGTAAGGTTCCTTTGATGATATGTAGCCACAAAAACATATATTATATAGTCTAGAATTATTTAATGTATTATAGGAAGTGGAGTTGCATTATTGGGCAACCTTGGATCATTAATAGACAACCTTGATTTTGTGTGGCTATTTGGATGGAAACTAAAACGTTGCATGGCTTCTTGCAAGGTGTGTTGGATGTAAGCCTTATATGACTTATAGTTGTATAGATGTTGCTAAAATATTATGTTGTTTAATTATTGGAAGGTTTTATGTAAACTGCCCAAACTACTTGTAAATATCCAGTGTCTTTATCTTTTAGTCATTAACTTTGCTGGATATAAATACATTGTAAATCCTGGGTGTGTTACATACTTCATATATTCTACAATAAAAGTCCCTCGATTGTATAATCTTTCGCTAGTTCCATTTACTTATGTTTCAAATAATTCTGCTCCATTGAATATCCTGCCATAACTTTGTTTTCATTTCCCTTTATGGGAAAATTTTTGTTGAATTAAGTGAGGAGACTTGATTGCATTACAGGGATAGAATTGGTGAGTTTGCGAGCGTCAAAATCACCCTATAACATAGTTAGCATTTTCTTCTATAAACACATTCTATGATAAATAATAGATGAAAGTAGGTCAAAGAAAAAGCTCCTAGCATTAAACAAACGGCTTATGCCAATAACCTCAATATATAAAAGAAAATATCAAAAAAGCGTTGGCAAATAACTGAATAAATTAATAGTGAGAACATACACTTTATGACAAATGGAAACCTTTGGAAACAGAAAACAGTGGCGAAGATGTTGTTTTTCCAATATCCCCAATCTCGTGTCTAGATCTGACTATAACTTATTTTCTTCCAAATCTACCAAAACTGGGTATGCTGGTAGAATATAGCTCATAAGAAACTTGTCAAACACTTGAATCACACAAAATTAAGGGGGAGACAAAACTTAGTTGCACTATAATCATTTTCAAGTCAATTTTTGAAAACATTAAAGCAACACAATACTGAAGAAAAATAGGAATTTGAATATGGAAAACATTTGACGGTCTTACCTAGCTTAGACTTTGGGATCAATCCATAAGAGAAAGCACATATCAGAAATCAAGCAGACCTTATCAGATCACCACACTCGGTGGAAATCTTGCAAATGAAATTGGACGCATTAGTATCAACAGTGATAATCAAATCTTGACTAGAATCAACAACCATAAGATTCTGGGGTGATCAATCACTCCTTCGAATACTAAACTACAATTGAAAAAAAAACAATGTCATGCTATAGCTATTGGAGTTTGATTTTTTTAATGGAAAAAGAGAGAAAGTAACTAATAATCAATGGCAATGTAAAAGAGGATCAAGGTACCTTCGAGATAATGGCCATAATGTTGAAGAGCAACGGAGGGATCGACTGCAAAAACCACATTTTCGTGTGTTTTTAAGAAAACCACAACAATTATACGAAAACAAAAAAAATCACATTTTCATGTGTTTTTAAAATAGGTTTTTTTTGTTTAAAAAACAACATCACATCTAGTTTCTTTGCTATCTTTTACATCTTTAAAGTCTTTTGTGCTTTGATTTCTCCATTTGAGATATACCCTTTTCCTATTTCAATTGCTTCTCTATTTTTTCCCACATTTGTTGCTTCTTTTACTACTTTCTATTTCTTGCCTTCAAAGATTTCTCTATAGATAGAAGTCAATGAAAAAACCTACCACCTTCACCGTTTTATCTTATAATACTTGGCCATCTCCATCTCCTAACATAACCATTTCTTCAAAGCCTTTAAAAATCTCACAGTTAGTATAGCATTATTGAAAATAAATGTGTTTACTATAGCATAATTGAAAATAAATTGTTAATCCAACTTCTCTATCCTTTAGCTATGCATTGTTGTTTTCTTTCACTTCTTATTGAATTGTGGATGTGTGTGATAAGTTACTTTTGCTATAGACTTCCATTCTTGTTAATGGGGTTGTTTACGAGGTGAAAATGTAGATTCATACGTTCTTTACAATTCGTTCCTCTCCCTATCGTTCGTGCAGTCTAACTCTCACAAGGCCTCCTTTTTTGCATTCCCCATCATTAAATATATTCGTTATAACCAAGACTTTGTCACTTCCAAGTTCAGTTATCCTTGTGCTTATCTCAGGTTTGATGGTTTGATCCTTCCAGGCTCATGTATTTTGTTCCTAATTCTCATCACTAGTTTTTGTAGTGCTGGTCACAACGATGAAGATGATCATGGTAAACTATCCACTGATTTGTTCATAGAGAGGGAATTATTAGCAATAGTATTTGTTAGTGTTGGGGTTATGAAATTTATGGGTTGCTAGTTTAGATCCATGCCTATAAGTCATAGTGTAGGTGGGCTCGTGGGGCAGTATAGGTTCAATGTGAGGAGTGGTGCATCAGTGGTGTTTTTGGGGATAGGTAAGTTGGTGATTGAGTTAGTGTTTGGGAACTCATTTGTGAGGATACTGGACCAGTTCCTAATTGGGATTCTTAGGGTACTTTCTTCGTTTTTGGGATTGAACTGGCTACAACTTCCAAACATATGAACATGAAAGAGGAGTCTTTTGTTATATTGGTGTGTGTTATTGTTTCGTTGACAAGGTCTAGTGCTGCTCTAGGATTTGGTTGTGAGATTTTGGTTTATCTTCTCCTAAAATTCAGGAGGATAGAGTGTTCATGTTTCAGACTGTCCAACGTTAAACCTAAGTCATCAATTTAGTGATGTTCCTTAACATTCCAATGTAGTTAGTCTATAACAACAATTTATAGTTTTGTTTACAACCATTTCACCAAAGCTTCAACCATATCACCCTTTGTTGATTTATGCCCTACAGCCAATCGCTTTGATTGTAGTTTAGTGATAAATTATTTAAAGACATATCTGGTACATGTTTAGATGTATATGATAAAGTCTATGGTGTAATTGCACATTGCAAATGAAATTATAATGAGATTATAATTATGAGATTCTTATTGAATTTATGTATTATTCCTAAATGTTCCTAGTCATTGTTTTATTAAGATTGGGCATTAATAGAACGTAAAAAAAGACTAGCACACGTTTTGTTTTTTCTTATGAAGGAAGTAGTCGATCTCATAAGCTAAAGTATAGAGATACTTAAACAAACGTGTGGGTGCTTGCTATTGTAAACGATCTAGAAGGGGGGTTGAATAGATCTTTAATCTTTTTCGATAAGCTCTACAAAAAATCGCGGAATTAAT
>JANITX010185767.1:0-11313 GCA_027564395.1 Erythroxylum ulei
AAGCGGGCCCAAATTGTCTACTAATTTTCGCGCATATGATAGAAATTTTTATACTGAGTTTTTTGACAGTGTTCGAGTACTCTAGCATGCCACCCTTGTGGGTCACGGACTCGGATATCACCTACGATGTTGGGTTCGGGTCATGCGGGAGTGGGGTGCTACAAAATGCTTGGTATCATTCCCTCAACCTAGCCAATGTCACGACTTGGGATTAGCCAGTTCGTGCCTTTTTATATAAGTATTTTTCCCTTACCAAGACCACGAAGATCATCAAGGAGATTACTAACTTGCAGTAAAGTGATAGGGAATCGATTTATGAAGCATGGGAAAGATACAAGGATTTGCAACGAAAATACCCACACCATAACTTACCCGAGGAATTCTTATCGCAAACATTCTATAACGGAGTAACCCCACATACAAGAGGAACGATTGACATAGCTTCAGGAGGATCACTAATGATAATGATGGTTGATGAAGCAGAAGAGCTGATAGAGGAGATGTTGAGTAATAGTTTCCTATGGACGAACGAGCAGAGTAGACAAACTGCTACCTTCTGGGAATAAAAAGGAATTATGGCTATTGATCAAATGATGGAGATTTAAGCTAAAATTGACAATTTAACTCCAAAGCTCAACAATATGAAGGCGTCGTCCTTAGCTTCGGTAAAAGCTGTGCAATTAAGTGTGAACTCTGTGAAAAATTGACATGATACGGTAGACTGTTTCCTGATGAAGGAAAGTTATCCATAGCAAGTGAATTATATGGGAGCTCAATATGGATGAGGAGGGGGAAACAATCCTTACTCCAACATATATAACCCTAGGTGGAAGAATTACCCTAGCTTCTCATGGACGAACAATGTTGGAGGACAGTTCAGACCTTAAGGACAACCAAGCTTCCAATAAGATAAATCAAGCTTAATGGAATCCAAATTGGATAGGATTTTAGATAAGTTTGGAACACTAGACGTTGCACAAAAGAAGCTGGAAGGCAAATTTGAACAAGTAACAAAGAACGATGCCTCTTCAGTCCACGATCTAGAGGTCCAAGTAAAGCAATTGTCAAACAATTTCTTTACATGAAATGTGGAAAGTCTTCCTAGCACTTCGGGAACAAAACCAAGGGAGAAACTAAAGGCTATTATACTTCGAAGTGGGAAGGAACTTGAACTACCCACAAAGATAATAGAGAAGCCCATCCATCCTGTTGAGAAAAATCAAAAAAAGAAGGAAGAAGAAAATATGAGCGACTACCCTCCTTATGTTGCCCCTCAACTGTATCAACTCAAGATCCCTTTTCCTCAACAATTGCAAAAGAAAAAGCTAGATGCACAATTTGCAAAATTTGTTTAGAAATTAAAGTTGCTACAAATAAATCTCTCGTCTGTAGAGGCTTTGGAACATATGCTTAAATGTGAAAATTTTTTTAAGGACATATTATCAAAGAGGTGTACCTGGGAAGGTAATTAGATGGTGGCTCTAATTGGCACCTGTAGTTCCATAGTCTCCAGTCAGATGGCATCTAAATTGAAGGATTCAGGGAGTTTCACAATACCCTGTTAGTTGGTGAGTTTGAATTCACAAAGTGCTTGTGCGATTTAGGTGCAAGTATTAACCTTATGCCTTTATCAATATTCAAGAAGTTGGAACTGGGTGAGGTCGAGTAGACATCAATGTTAATTCAGTTACCTGATCAATCCATTAAAAGACCATTTGGAATAGTTGAAGATGTTCTGATATAAGTGGACAAGCTCATTATTCATGCAGATTTTATGGTTCTCAATTTTGAAGAAGATAAGAACTGTCCACTGATCCTAGGTTGACCATATATGAATACAAGGAAAGCAATAATTGACGTTCATGAAGGGAAATTAACACTTCGAATAGGTGAGGATCAGATCGAATTCAATATGAATAAGGATTTAAATAATCCAACTGCGGATAACGCATGCATGAAGGTTGAAATTATGGATCAAAATTTGTAAGAACAAGTTGAGAGTTGCATCACAAAAGTACAGTCAGTGGAAGTGGAGATAAACAATGGAAATAAAAAATTTTAGTCTAAAGGAGACGATGAGATGGAGGAGCCAGATGTTCAAATGCAACAAGATAAATTAAATCGAACCGAAGCACCCATACCACTATCTACAGAAAACCACCCATATTAGAGCTTAAACCTTTACTTGCATATCTCAGACATACCTTTCTAGGTGAAGGTAAAACATTACCGATAATCATTTCTAACCAATTAAACGAGAAACAAGAAAGTAAGGTGCTAGAAATTGTTAGAAAGCGAATGAAAGCAATCGAATGGCAGATTGCTAATATTTGCGGTATAAGCCCAAATGTTTGCATGCACAGAATAAACCTAGAGGAAGTATGTAGAATGGTGAGGAAGCATCAATTAAGGTTGAACCCTAATATGAAGGAGGTGGTCAGAAAGGAGACAATCAAATTCTTAGATGGAGGGATAATTTATCCCATTTCCGATAATGAATGGGTCAGTTCAGTGCAATATGTACCTAATAAGGGTGCAATGACAGTAATAGAAAGGGATAGTGGAGAAGTAATTTCAACAAGAATGGTCACAGGACGGAGAGTATGCATAGATTATCACAAACTCAACTCAGTGACTAAGAAAGATCTCTTTCCTATCCTGTTCATAGACCAGATGATAGAAAGGGTATATGGACAATCATTTTATTATTTCCTAGATGGATATTCGGGATATAATTAGAACTTCATTTACCCTGATAATTAAGAAAAGACCACATTCACCTGCCTTTATGATACATTCACGTATAGATGGATGCTTTTTGGACTATGCAATGCCTCGCCTACATTTCAAAGATATATAATGTCTATCTTCGTCAATATGATAGATGATTTAATGGAGGTGTTTATGTATGATTTTTAAATTTTCGGAGGTTCTTTCGAGATACATTTAACTAATTTAGACAGAGTTCTTCAAAGATGTGAAGAGTCACACTCGGTGCTAAATTGAGACAAATTACATTTTATGGTGCAAGAGGGGATAGTGGTAAGGTATAAAATCTCACACCAAGGATTTGTGGTTGATAAACCAAAAATAGAAGTGATAGAAAAACTTCCACCGCCATGTAATGCAAAAGGTGTGCAAGTATTCTCAGGTCATGCAAGATTTTACCATCGATTCATCAAAGATTTTTTGCAAATCGCAAGATCTTTGACAAACCTTTAGTCAAAGATGTAACCTTGCTTTTCGATGGCAAGTGTATGTCTGCATTCAACAAATTAAAGGAGGCATTAATATCAGCACCAATTCTATCACCACTAGACTAGACACTTCCATTTGAAGTTATGTGTGATGCAAGTGACCAAGCCATAGGTTATGTATTGGGTAAAAGGAAAGATAAAAGGTTGCATGTGATCTACCATGCCAAAAAGAACCTTGCAGGACCTTAACTGAATTACACGACTACAGAGAAGGAATTACTTGCCATAGTGTACGCATGTGATAAGTTTGGAAAATATCTTTTAGGGTTAAAGGTAATCACCGATCATGTGATGTTAAAATACCTGTTCAATAAAAAAGAAGGAAAACTAAGGCTCATTCGATAGTTGTTACTATTACAGGAATTTGATATAGAGGTAAGAGATAAAGAGGGAGCAGAAAATGTGGTTGTAAACTACTTATCCAGACTGGAAGGAGGGTCATGCAAGCCAAATGATGATATTAATGAAAATTTCCCCAATGAAACCCTAATGCTACTCAAATGTTGGACTACATCATGGTTTACCGATATCACAAATTATATTTCCAATGGTAAACTTCTTGCAGATTTTTCATACCAACAAAGAAAGAGATTCTTGCATGATTGTAACCGATATATATGGGATGAACCAATTTTATATATAGCATGTGCTGATGTATTAATGTGACGATGTGTTCCAGAGGAAGAAATATTGGAAATCTTAAAGCAATTTCATGAAGGTCAATATGCTAGACATTATGGAGCCACAAAAATGGTTGCTCGGTTACTCAAGAGTGGATTTTATTGGCCACAATTGTTTAAGGATGCTCAGACTTTCATAGTACAATGTGATCGATGGCAGAGAATAGGTAACATCTCTAAAAGAGATGAGAAGCCTTTATCTAATATTTTTGAAGTGGACGCATTCGATGTATGGGGCATCGACTTTATAGGTCCTTTCCTATCCTCAATGGGAAACATGTACATTCTAGTGGGGGTGGATTATGTTTCACGTTGGGTTGAACCAGTGACATCTCCAATCAATGATAGAAAGGCGATGTAAAAGTTCATCAAATAGTTATTCAATCAGTTTGCAGTGCGATGTACGATAATAAGTGATGAAGGTACACATTTCTGCAACAGATCTTTTGATGCTCTCTTAAAAATATATGGAGTGTACCATCGTATTGCTACACCTTACAATCGACAGACTAGTGGCTAAGTGAAAGTTATCAATCAAGAGCTGAAACGAATCTTGGAAAAGACGGTGAACAACTACAGAAAGGATTGGGCAATAAAGTTAGACGATGCCTTATGGGCTTATAAAACTGCTTTCAAAGCACCTATCAGAACAACTCCTTATAGGCTCGTGTACGGAAAAGCTTGTCATTTGCAGATCAAAATAGAACATCAAGCTTATTGGTGATTAAAGCATTAAATTTTGATTGGAAGCAAGCAGGTGAAAAGAGGCTTCTGTAACTGGATGAGCTTGAGGAGTTTTATTATAATGTATACAAAAAAACCATACTCTTACAAGGAAAAGATAAAGAAATGACACGTTTGTCATCTTAAACAAAAGGAATTTAAAGTAGGAGATGCAGTTCTGCTATATAATTCAAGGTTGAGGCTGTTTCTAGGAAAGTTAAAATCTTGGTGGAGTGGACCTTTTACGTTCATTCAAGTTTTCGATTATAAAGCCCTCAATCTGGAAAATTCTAAAAAGGAAACTTTTAAGGTCAACGGACAACGTTGCAATCTATATCTCGGAGGAACGATTCCTAAGGACAAGGAAGTGATTTCCTTCTATTCTAACAATTAAGATGCCTCCATGAATGCAAGGTCAAGCTAAAGACCATAAATTAGCACGTTTAGTAGTTTGAATGAAATCATTAGGCTTAGTTAAAGTTGTTTTGAACTTTCAATAAATCTTTAGTAATTTGGATTGATATGGGATCACTAATTTCCTCACTCTCTTCAGGAAATTCCTAGATAAGACAATAATCTCATGGGTCCAACGGATTCATCCCCACCTCCATCACCATGTGGCTTTGTTTTATTTTTAACTTTAGTCTTTACTTAATTTTTGTTTTATTATGATTTATGTTTCTTCTTTCCATATGTGTTTGTTTGTCTGCTTCTCAAATTGAGGCCAATGTGTTGTTCAAGTGTGGGGGAGGGTTATGTTTTTTGATTTGAATATGAGTTTTGCATATTGTATGATAGTCTATAGGTTGCATTTTGTGAATCGTGTGAATGTGTCAATGGCTTAGATGGATTGAAATTGATTTAGTTTTGAACATAGTTTATTAGGTTGCGAAGAATTATTAGCTCGCAAAATTAGTGAATTGGGTTTTTTGGTTAAATAGGCGTCTTAATTAGGATTTAGTGTTAAGTTGTAACCCTCTAAATTGTCATATTCATTCATAATTTAATTTCTTTTAACTTAAGTAGCATTGCTAGTATTTTTTTCATGGAAACGAGTAGCTAAAGCAATAAGGTAGGTAATAAAAAAATTGTGTTTTTTAATTTTAAATTAACTACTATTCTGTTGACCTTCAGGTTATGAATAGAGCTAGTAGCCAGTTGAGAAAGTGACGCAACTAAGTAACCAGATCAATAGGCATCACAAATGTGTACCTCCATGTCAAAAAGCTATAATAACGTTTCATCCAAGCATCTTAATAAAAAATGACTTAGTCGAGTAACCGGATCAACATTCATCACCATTCTTTGCCTATGAGTAAAAGACTAGGTTTGTGTTTAAATTAAAAAAGTTGTTTTCTAATAAAACCTACTAAACTTGTAATAGCTTGACTTTTAATGAAAACATACTTAGGAGTAGTTACAAAGTTTGAATGACCAAAGAATTGTTAATATGTGTGTGCAATTAAAAAGGGAAAATAAATTAACACTTAGATCTGGATTAATATTTATATTTAGCTCAAAGCACTTGGACGTAAATTTTGCATGTTAATGATTTGATATAACTTCAATGATTGTGTTTAAAATGAAATTTATTTCATCATGTTAAAGCCATTATCTCATTACTGCATTGTGTTTTGTGTGTTTATTGTTTTGTTTGCTTGAGGACAAGCAAACCTTTAAGTTTGGTGATGTTGATAAATGTGAATTACATCGTCTTTTAGGGCTTAGTTTAGTATGTATTTAATTGTGAATTCAATCGTTATGTATATGTTTAAGTTAGAATTGTGTTAGTTTGTTAATTATTTATGTTTAAAGTGTTTTATGGGTTAGTACAAGTCTTTGAGCTTAATTATTATGTTTTTGAGGCACCTTAATGTGGTTGTTAATGTTTCAGGGTCAACATCAAAGAACGAAGAAGTTTTGAAGATATTTGGGCCTATACAACGACCCACGATCATCGTACAACAGGCCACAATCATGATAGAAGTATTGGAGTTAGCCTTGGGCCACGATCATGGCAGAAGCCTAAGAAATGGCCCATGATCGTGGCCTACTTCCCACGATTATGACAGAAGGCTCAAATGAGGGCCACGATCGTGGCCAGACAGGTAGACACTTAAAAACATCAAGTTTCAAGGGATTTTTTGGACCTTTTGGACCCTGAAAAAACCCTAGGGCTGCTTAGAATACAAAAGATTTTTAAAGAATAAGACAAAGAAGAGGAGGGAGGTTTGGCATCAGCCACTTTTGAGAGAAACCCTATAGCGAATTATTGAGAGATAGGGGAAGAGAAGAAGGAAGAGAGAAGTGCAGAAGAAGCTGACTCGACGTACTTCCCAGATCTGGAGTTTCCTAAGGTCACTGCCTCCCGTCGTCTGTTCAATTTCGTATTTGCTGCTATTTTCAATTTTATTATTGTATATAATTGGAATAATAGTTGACGATAGGATTTTTTGGATGTTAATGTTGCTTCTAAACTTACCTTCAGAGTTTTATCTTTGTTTTACTAGATTTATTGTGATTTAATTTCTAGAATTGCATAATTCGGTGATAAACTGAGAGGGTGAATCGAGTGAAAAATAATTAAATTGGGCTAACGGAGTTAGGTTATTTAATAGAATAAGAATTAAATCAAATCAGTAAATTGTGTAAAGAGAGATCTTGCAATAGTTTTCGATAGTTTATTAAACAACTTCAGATTTAATTAGGGTTTTGGATAGGTTGTTAATTAAGAAACTGAACTTCCATAATCTGATTAGGGTTAATGGTTATAACTTGAGAGAGAGTAATCAACCTTAGGATCGTCTAGAACCAATATTATAGTAATTCATAATCAATTAGGTTAGCATCAAAGATAGGCAAGATTCCCTTTCTTTCAATTGGTAGTTCCTTAGGTTGATTCTTGAGTGTTAGGTTGATTCTTGAGTGTGTGTTGCAATTGATAATTTGTTAACATTTTTCATGATTGATTCTTGAATTGATTTGCTTGATTGAATTGCATTCTTGTTTTAGTTTCATTACCTTTGAATTTCTAAGATTTATTTTGGCCTTAGATTTTAGGATTAGATTATCCCTCCTTGTAGGATTGATACCTTAAGTACTATCCGAACGACCCGTGCGCTTATGAATTATCGAGGTTAATTAATTAAAACTTATCAGATCTAAATTGCATCTTCATCCATCAGAAGCTCAGGGTGCCAAGATCAACGGTTTTAATCTTAGCAGAGAACTGAAGGGTGTTGCAACCAAACCCAAAGTGACTGATCTAAGATATTTTGGATGTATTTACACTTCAAGCAACAAATAACAAGGAAGATTCCTTACCAAAAAGAAGCTGGACAAAATTATTGTTAATCACTTATAGGAGAGCCAATTTCCCAACTCCTATGCCCACTTTGGAGCCTCTTTATGTTCAAATTGCTCCACTATAGAGGTGTTTAACCTCATAACTCCAATAACTCACAATTCTCCATTCAAATTCTTCAACTTCCTAATTGGCATGGACAGATTTATGAAGCGAGTCAACGATGTCTGGAATCTTAAGATTGAGGGTTGTAAAGCTTTTTAACTAATGAGAAAGCTCATATTCTTAGATCAAATTAAAGAGCTTCCATAAATCATGTCAGACCATTACTAAAACCAAGCTGCTAAAAGCTAAAAAAAATTGAGATGTGCACAGGAGGATTGTTATAAACATCTAGACAACACTACTTTTTAGAACACTGAAACTATTAATCTAGGAAAGTACATGGACGCACTTCGAGAGCATAATTCAATTCTTATGTAAAAGCTGACAATTACATAGATGAGGGAAGGGGACTTCAAATCTAAATTCTTTCAAAATTCAGTATTGGCAAGGAGAAATCTCAACATGATAACTTGTCTCTTGGATTATAATAATCAGTTAGTTATTGATAGAGAATCCATAAGTAGTTTGATTTTTAACAACTTTGTTTCCCTTCTTAGTGTTATAACTGCACTTGATCTTTCAAATTTGTAGGAATTGGTTAATCTTATTGGTCCTTCCTCAACCTTATTGCAAGGGTCTTTAACTACGCTTCAATAACCATTTACTATGCAGGAGATTAAATAAGTTCTTTTCAATCATAACCCAATAAAAGCACTATGTCTTGAAGGCTTTAATGCCTTTTTTTTTCCAGAAAACTTGGTACATTATAAGTAAGCTTGTGGTGGAAATAGTTATGGAGTTTTTGGATTCTTGAAAATTATTGAGGGAAATCAATGTTATTCACATATGCTTGATTCCTAAACTGCCCAGTGTAAGTTATCGTAATGACTTTTGACGAATCTCCTGTTGTAATACCATTGATAAAGTGATTTCAAAGCTTCTTGCAAACAAACTAACGGAGAATCTAAACCTGTTCATTCATGATTCTTAAAGTGCATTCACACCTGGTAGAAATATTTCAAATAAAATTATATTGGTACAAGAATTAATGAGAGATTACAGCATTGGAAGACACATCAAAAGCTTTTATATCAAAATTTGTTTCTCGAAAGCTTTTGATAGACATTAATGGAATTTTTTAATTATATGTCTGGAGTGGTTTAGAATCCCTAATCATTTTTTTATATGGATATATGCCTACATATCAACTCTTTCATACATCATTCTCATCAATGGAGCCCCTAGTAAGCAATTCAAAGGTTTAAATGGCATAAGACAAAGAGACTCTCTTTCTCCTTATCTTTCTGTTATTGCTATGAAAGTGTTGAACATGATTATTTGTTATAATATTTCTAGATGTTCTGAATTCAAGTTCCTTTATAAATGCAAGGAATTGTCTCTTTCCAATATTTGTTTTGCAGACGATCTACTTATGTTCTTTGGAGCTTAGCATGAGTCTATCCTCATATTACATCAGTCCCTTTTGAGCTTTTGTAGGATTTTAGGTTTAAGAGTCAACCAATGCAAGAGGATAATATACTTCTCCTCAGATCTTACTAATATTTAGAGACTGCAACAGATCTTTAATCTAAAAATCTAGGGCATGCCTTTGACTTACTTGGGGGTTCCTATTTATTTGACAAAGATGAATATCAGGATTGTCTAAAGATAATGAAGAAATACAAGAGAATCATCAATTGTTAACAGAATAAAACTTTGTCCCAAGCTAGTAGAGTGCAGCTCATCACCTTTGTTCTAAATGATCTCCACTCCCATTGGAATTCTCATCTTTTACTCCCCAAAAGAATAACTAAGGAGATAGAAAAATGCATCAGAAACTTCCTTCAGTTGAGCTCTTTCATTAGAAGACAATGGAATCTCTAAATTCTAGCTTTCTTCCTAAAAGTTTTGTAAAAGCAATGTACTTCATTATGCTTGATTCAACTTGTAAAGGCTTTTAATGGCTTTGATGGCTTTAATGAATTATTTTAACTTAAAAAAAAGATTGTCATAAAAATGATAATTTGATAGACACTTTCATATTCATAATAAATAAATAAAAATATGAAATTTATTATAAAGTAAAAATTAGCTTAAATTCATAAAATCTTGAATTTCAGCCCCTTTAAACTTTACTGAAGCTATAAATTTGTTCTAATAGTCCAGTGAGTAAGTTTTGTTATTAGCACCAAAAACAGAAAGTCACACATATATCTCATACTAAATATGGAATCCACTTTTTTAACATGTAGTTATCTTTTATAATAACGAACACTATTAGCACTCTGTTTGAGAAACTCAGAAAGTACATCTATTAACTTCAATTAGAGTTACACACGTACATTGTTTCTTAAAATCAGCTAATTGAGCACGACAAAAAATAGATATTATGTGCTAGTCACTTACTAGGTTTAGTTCGTGTAATTGAGTTAAGTGGGAATAGAGTTACAGAATAGAATACTTGGAAGAGAAGACAAGTGGGGCGCTGCAGTTAATTGGCTAGTAAGTTAGACTTGTACACCCCAACTAACCAAATTAATACAATTGTTAGAATTGCATCTTCAGTTGCTCCAAAATGTCCAAGTTGTCCTAACATACATTTCATGTACAAGCTTCTGTTTTCCTTGTAAAGGAGAGAAAGCAAGGCAACAACTGGTAGAGAGCTGTATATTCATTCACTCATCAATTACTTTCTAGCTATAAAGAAGTGCTGCCAGTTTCTTTATCTAGATATCAATAACCACCGTCCCATCAACTGTCGAAATTTTGATTGCATAATATTTATCTGTTTCATTTGATCGGTATTCTCTTATCCCTGATCAGAGCAAAAAATTCGATTACTTTCGAAAATGTTCATGGTTCTGCAGGAACTTCTCTCATTTTTATACATGAAAAAATGAGTTTTATATAGTAGAAGATTTTTAAGTTCTAGGTTTCTCTTAGATAATTTCCTAAGTAGCTTTTTTAGTACCAAAAACTCCAAGCTCAAATGATATATAATAATACTTCATTCATCATTTGAACTTGGATTCGAAATTGAGGTGAGGTCATGACTAGTTTTCTCATTTTATCACTCAAGTGTGACAATGTTTAGAAATATAATTTTCAATGTTATATAAATTAAAATTTTATCACTTGCTTACTAAGGATGGTCAAGTAGTGCGAGGTAGAAATCCGAACCGAGTAATTTTTGGTGGCTTTAGATTTCTAATTGTTAGAGGGCTATTTTGTGATGTGAATTACG
>JANITX010185832.1:0-11311 GCA_027564395.1 Erythroxylum ulei
GCATGTACAATCATATTAATGTGCAAAAATGTGCATGTCACAATTAATTATGCATGATGTGCATTTTCCTAATTTCTTAGAAATTTCTCAAAATTCACAATTCTAGCCCTCACATGGGTAACGGGATGTTACAAATCTTCTCTATGTTGAACGATCTCTATACTCTCTGGAGTTCTCATCTTCTACTTCATAAAAGAATTATTAAGGAGATTGAAAAATGCATCAGAAATTTCCCTGGTCAAGTAAGATTGACAATGCTAAAGGTGCTAAAATTAAGTGGGAGTAGCTTTGTTAGAAGAAACAATAAGGGGGTTTGGTTTCACAACAATTCAGACCTTTCAATCTATGCAAGTAGCCAAAAGAACTTGGAGTTTTTTGAAGGATAAATAATTGCTTTGGAGTAAATGGATTAATGAGTTCAATCTTAAGGAAACCAGGCTATGGAAAATTTTTGAAAGGAAAGAATTTCCCTGGCCCTTTATTTAAATCCTAAGAAATAGGCTCAATGTCTATCCATTCCTCAAAATGCAGATTGGGAATGGAGAAGGTGCTTAGTTTTGGTATGATAATTACACTTCTCTAAGCCCTCTTTATCTCATGGAAGATATTTCTTCACTACTCTCAAGGATACCTCTACAGGCAAGAGTCAGTAATGTAATTGATGATAATTCTAGGCACCTTCAAGGTAGGGTTACTAATAGGCTCTAGAGTTATTTTCCTAGCTATTGGCCTAATCCATATACTTTAGATAAATATTTTTTATATCTAAGCAACAATGGAGACTCCTCAAATTCTTGATGCATCAACAAAGCACTTAAGCCTCCTAATCCTCTCATTCCTTAGTATAATATTATCTGGAAAGGGTCCTTAAAGCCTAAAGAATCTTTCATTACTTGGCTTGCAACTAGGAGAAGACTAAAAATTAAGTACAAGATAATGGGTTCTATTGACAAGCTGTGGGGTTTATGTGGTAATAAGCTAGAAAGAATTGACCATTTATACTTCAAATGCAGCTTCACCTTCTCCATTTGGGCTAGCATCTAAATTACTTTAAATCTATACTGTCAAGAGTCAAATTGCAACAATATATTGGTATGGGTTGATCATAAACTTAACTCTATAGGGAAAGATAGAGTCTACCTAAGTCTTAGTCTCAATTGTATAGTTTGTCATTTGCAGAGAAAGGAATCAAAGATTGTTTAACAAAACTAATACAGATAAACAAGTCTTAATTCATAAGCTTCATTATTGGATAAAAGAAACTTAGGTAGCCCATCATATTGAAGAACAAGTGAGTTGTTTCTCTAGAAGACAATGGAATCTTTAAAGTCCTAGTTTTTTTTCCTTTGGCATATATGTAAGAGAAATGTATTTCTTTTTGCTTGATCTAGCTTTGTAAAGACACTTTGATGCCTTTTATGGATATAATGAATTCTTCTATTTTTCAAAAAAATAGGGAGCCCTTTACAATCATCTTCTAAGGTGAAGAGGGACCTCAATCACAATTGAATAACCCCTAAGTACAATAGTATAATTCTCCAAACAAATTTTATAACTGAAAATACCTTACTTTATCACTTCATAATTCCAAAGAGGTTTACTCACACAAAAATGAGATTCTGATGCCTAAGTGATTGAAAAGCATTTGGAAATGTATGTAAAATACACCTAAATACTTCTTGATCTAAAAATAAATATATGATTTACCAACTTTAAATGCTCAAACTCAAATTTTTTAATGCAATTATTATTTAAATTATTCTTAAAGTGTTCCCTAATTTTTTTTTTGAAAGATCAAGAGGCTTTTATATTAAAACCAAAAGCTTCTATCACTTTTGATGAATGGAAAACTCATACATTGAATTGAAATGAAATGCTTATGCATGGTGAACCTTTTAAAACATTAAAGTAATTAAATGAGATTATAATTAACATTACAAACTAAAGAATGAACTTGATAAACATTGATCTTATTTTGTTCTTGATTTCATCTTCTTTTCAACGGTTGTAAACTTTAATTTCTCTTTATCAACTTCATAAGCTATCTTTTGCAGTTTATGATTTCATTTTGTTCTTATATTTCTTTTCATCAAAATAATAAGATCATTATTATTAATTATTTTTTTATCATCAAAATATTGATTGGAACCTCTCTTGGTTATCATATTTTATCATTAAACGCTTCACAGAAGTTGAGGCACAAAAAGTACTATATAGTGTTCCATGGCAGATTTATAATTTTCACATTTTCCTCCTTAAATGAAAGCTTAGAAATCTCTCATTTGACTTGAAAAACAAGAACATATCGTTGTGGATTAAACTTGAAAACAAATGGATTGAGCTACACTGCAAGCTTCATAGGAAAGCCTATAGCTATAAATGAATCCACTAATACTTTAAGAAGGAATATATATTCTTGATTATGTGTTTTAACCAAACTTTGTTTAACTCTGATTCCATTGATTTAAATGGGTAAAAATGGGGAACTTATTGAGGATGTTATGTTGGTGACCTATCATTGGAGGTCCTAACCTCACCTTTAAGGCAAGGAGTGGAGACTTATGGACAGAAATGCAAGTATAGAAGAAGAAAAAGTGCTTAAAGGAGAAAAGATTTTAAACTTATTGTTGGAGAGTGAAATGAAACTAAGAACAAACAATGGAGAAGGGCTATAAGAGGAAGTTGGAAGACTACAAGAACATATTGAATTACAAATAGGTAATGAGGATATGATTAATTTAGCTTGTTTATCCATGTCTGAACAAGCTAACATACATGCAAAGCCTCGCAATTTTGAACATGGGATAGACTTGGTTGGTTCTTATAAGCCAAACTTGGTTCAAGTCCCTATAGGGGACTTATTCCAATTTCTAAAAGAGGTATAATAGGAAGAAAAGGAGCTTTAGTCAAAGTCTACAATCAAATGACAATACTATATTGGAATGTCTAAGGGCTCCCTAGGAATCAAATTTTACTCAAGTATTTTCTCTTGTCAATAAAACCCTATTTGGTGTGTTTTTTGAGACCAAGCTCATTGAAAAAAGGGCTTAAGCATCTTAGTTTTTTTAATAGCACTTAGTTTGTCTTATCTAATCAATTGGCACACCACTATAGTAGAATTATGATTATGTATGACCCATGGAAAATAAAGGTATTGAATACCTCTATGAATGATCAATTAGCACATATATAGCTACTTATTTTGAACAATAATTTGATGAACTAAGTCTCTTTTATCTATGCTTCTAATTTCACCTTTTATAGAGGAAATTATAGGAAACCCACTCTATTACACAACTCCCATGGTTATTAATGGGTGACTTAAATAGCATCCTTCACCCTCAAGAGGTTGATGGTAAAGGCATTAAAAACTTCACTAAGGATTTAACTAACCGTGTTTGTAAAATTTACGTGAATGACTTTAAATTTAAGGGTGATTACTTCACTTAGAGAAACAAGTAGTAACATCAATGGTTTTTTAGAAAGAAACTAGACCTTGCACTAGTTAGCTCAATTGGCCCTCATGTTTTCCAAAAATTAAGGCAAAATTTGCTAACGATCACTTTTCAAATCACTCACCAATTACTGTAAGTAACTTGGATTTTAAGGTGAAGGTTAGCTCTCTTTTTAGATTTAATAATTATTTGGCTAGTGATCTTAGATTTTATGAGTTACATAGTTAGCTAATAATGTCTTTATCTATGGTTCTCCTTTTTACATTCATAATAATAAGCTAAAATGCATCAAGAGGGAACTCAATTCACTCGGTCATATGCTAGTACAAATAATCTTACAGGTTATAAGGGTAAACTTAATAGAATTCAACAAATACTATACTTGAATCCTATAAATAAATCACTTGGATGATGAAAAGAGAGCTATGAATAAATATGCTAGAATTCTAGAAGTCTAATATTATATTTTGAAGCAAAGATCAAGGGTACAATAGCTACAAGTTAGAGACAATAATACTTCTTTTTCCATTGGTCTCTACTTGCTAGAAGGAACCTAAATAAAATTTCCTCCTTAAAAGTAAAATGTGTAACAATAGTATCTTACAAGTAGAGTTACTTGACACTGGTTTTGCTTACGTCTCTAGAGCTCTTAGAACTATTGATAAGATAAGTTCCTTAAAGTCTCTACTGAATTTATTTATTTTTGAAACATTTTCTAGTGAATATGCAATTTATTTGGAAGCTCCATTTATTGAAGTAGATGTTAAAGGGGTAGTGTTTAGTTTAAAATCTAACAAAACTCTCAGATTTAATCGTAAATGGATTATTCTTTCATAAGTCTTAGAATCATATAAAGATTATAGCTACAAATGTAGTTCTGAGCTTTTTTCATCGAATTCATCTATGCAGAGAATTCAATAAGATCTTTGTTAGCCTTATTTCTAAAACATCCATCCTTTTCTCAATGGGGGATTTCAGGCCAATTTCATGGTACAGTATCATATATAAGGTGATCTCTAAGCTTCTTGCTATAAGATTGAAGAAGGTTATCAAACCACTAATTAATGAAACGAAAGTAGCTTATATAGAAGGGAGTGACATAAGCGATAATATACTAATAGTTTAGAAATTTTTCAAGAATTACAAAAGGAAAAAGTCTCCTAAGAACTATGCAATTAAAGTGAATTTTAGAAAGGTATTTGATTCTATTAATTGGTCCTTCCTTTTAAGGTGAAGAGATAAATAGACAATAGTATAACAAAACATTATCATTTCCAAGAAGAGTTCAATTAACTAATGTTTTTGTGAATTCTTTGCTCATTAACTAGGCTGCACACACAACACTTCCTTTATTCCTAATCAAGTCTATATAAAGGATCATAAGCAACTTCACATAGGCTAGCAACTTTGACTCCTACACAGCCAAAGTAGCTCAGAAAATAGTTTGCCTACCAATGAAAGAGGATGGCATGGTGTAATTCCTTTGAAGTTAACTAATAAAAGAATTTGGAGATTTTCACGTGACAAGGAATCCTTATAGGTTAGGTGGATGCCTTCTTATCATTTGAATCAATAGGATTTTTGGACTTATGCGCAAGATGCTTCATGGACAATGATTTATTTATTGAGATTAAGAGCTCAAGTAAGGGATTAATTCATAATTAGATTGGATAAAAGATCCAACACCAAAACTAGACTAATTTATAGATTGACTTGGGACTAGTGATGAGACATGATATGTAACACCCCCTATATGGAACCTACAACCACCCACATACATGGTTGCCAAATTCCTGTACAAATAGTCATGGCATACATTTCTATTCATTTACAGGGACTATCATCACACATTTGTTTATTCAATGTTGTATATATACATATTACAAAATTTCATATCACTTTTATCATTTAAGAGTAGTATTATATCTTTGCATTTACATGATAATTGAAAATAAATATTACATATAACTTAAATTCTTAGTCACAAACTGTTACATATATAATCATCTTTAACCAAAAAAATACAATCCAAAGTACATTTACTACTAACAATTGGCCTTGTTCCCTACAGATGATCCTTTTATCTCACTCCTATTACTTAGACATTCACCGATTAACACTTGTGCTAAGCTTGAAAGCTTAGTAGGGAAACACTTAGTTTGGATGACCACTCACAGTAGTCATCCGCTAAGCACACACATTCATAAATATAAAAGAAATGTATAGATAGTGATGGCATAATTAATCAAGGTACATAATGAAAATATGCTTCAATGTATTATTCATATACCATAAATTCACATTTATAATCTAAACATTAATATTCAATGCTCATTAATACAGGTTATCAATACAACTATTAATCATTACAAATCATCAATACAATTAATACAAATGCTTATCAATACCAATTATTCATATTGTCATGCTATATTTCTTATTTATAACTGTTTAATTTACTTTCTATGTTAGGCCTCTAAATTCTCATGTGTGTGGATAACGGAAACTATAGATATTTGAAGATATCAAACTGTAGATACTTAAAGTATCGAACTATAGATACCCAAAGGCATCAAATTGTAGAGACTCTATAGTCTCGAAATGAGGACACCGTTGGTGTCAAACTATAACAGCTACACTGTAACCCTATAGGCATGCCTATCTATCCACCACCAAGACAATAAAGCAGGCATTATAACATTTTCCTTTAACCATTTTCCAATTTCATTATTGATATATTGACAAATCATACGATATTAATTTGAAATCATAAAATTTGTGTTTGCATTCACACATACAATTCATGACCTACCACCATTATAAGAGTATCAAAATCACACTTGTATAATCATAGTATTAAATATGCCATAAATAATCAATATTCATGTAAATTTCCTTTAGCATAAAATATGATCAATATTAAGCTTCAACGTTTAATCACCCACTTCACATATGGTAATTCGTATTTTATTTATTTCTAAGTGTTTTAAAAGTTTCATAAACATTTAAAAAGGTTCGGATGTGATTCGATAAAAATCAGAAATAAAAACAAACTCAAAATAGTGCAATTTCCTTCCCATCGTGTCCGCTACCCAAAATTCATACCTCCACTTATTCCATAATTTTCACATAAAAAAACGTTCAAATTAGGTTTTTAAGTCTTATAATTATGTCTCTAGTTTCCATAGCATAAAAAGATTAGGCCATTTGGACTTCTAAATCATGAAACATGCACCAAACATCCCAAGCTGCTTTAACACAGAGGCAACATCAGGTCACCATCTTAAATCTCAAATTCCAATGTCATTTAGCCATAATTAGGTCAGGGTCTCTATTAGATACTTTTATTTCTGTGTCTTAAGTTTCATCTCTAACTAAAGTTACCTAACTTAGAGGCCAGTAGGCCAAGTTATGGCCAAAACAATGGAACTGGTTTGAACAAACCTAAGACAGAATTCCACTACACGTTACTCTCTTGTCATATTCAACCAATTCCATGCAAAGTAACACCAAAACACCATTCTAGCAACCATTCCATATCCAATTGAACCTTTGTATCCATTCAAACATACAAAAATAGAAATTAAACTTGGTCCCAAACTTTGAAATCAGCTAACTAGCTTTTCTAGTACTTTTCCTTCTCTTCTCCTTTAGCTTTGCTTGATTCACCAACTAGAAACACCACAAATACATATCTCAATCCCAATTCCAACCTTATATGTCCCACTTTTCATGAGAAAAGCAAGAAAAGATAAATATGAAGAGAAAAAACACAAACACTAACTTTTACCTTGATTTCCACCTAGGACTAACTTGATTCCTTACATGTAAAATGGTGTGACGAGGAAGATGAAATGGAGAGAAAATGAGAAGAGGAAAATTTAGCATTCAAAACCCTAAATGCATGTCCCTCTTTCCTCTCTTACATGACGCACATGCTTTAATCCTATTGGACACATGCTTATTGGTCTATGTGTTGATTTTAGGAAAATTGCACATTTGGTCCTTCTTCTTCCTTTAATTCCCACATTGACATATAATCTCATTAATTAATTTCATTCTCATTCATATTTCACGTTTAAGCATATATGTCCATGTCGATATGAATAAATTTCCAATTTACCTATGTCTTTTACATTAAGTACCATTATGTCCCTTACTATGCTTTGATGCACTTAATTCATTATATTCCCTTCTTAATAGACCCTAGACATGATATAATACTTCTAGGGTATATGTTGGGCCCTTACATGATATATTTCTTCATCTAAGGACTCTTATTATAATATATACTAAAATCAAGAAAGTGATGGTGGATAAGGTTTTAATCTTGATCACCAGACTATAAGAAACTTGGAAATGCTATTATAAGGGAAATTAAGATCCTCTTCTTCAAGTGATTGCATGGTATAGATCAAAAAATCCTTCAGGGAATTCAAAAATTGATCCTACAAGGATGCTTTGAGAGATAGAAATTTAATAATTCCCTAGTACAAACTTGTATGATATCCCTAAGCAATTCTAGAAGAAAAGGTTATATTTTATGTTTAGGAATCAATGGAAGGATGTTAATCAATGATAGATTAACTAGTTCCATCCCCTACACAGATTGTGCTTTATGTAACTACTTAATTGAGACACATAATCATTAGTTCTTTGGTTATGAGTTCAAAGGGAATTTATAAAGGATATGCCTTAACTTTTCTCCTTTAACATGTTTAGCCTGATACTAAATGGGGATTTTTGACTAGATGTTGCCAAAGAGATAGAGTGACCAAAAATGGAAAACCCCCTTTTTCAAGCTCTTATTTTATAGGTTGGTATTTGAAATGTATAAGGAAAGAAACATACAAATATTTTAGAATCGCTCCAAACAATAAAATAAAAATTACCAAGAGATCCTTCAATAAAAAAAGAATAC
The DNA here is from genome assembly GCA_027564395.1 of Erythroxylum ulei. Classification (NCBI taxonomy): domain Eukaryota; kingdom Viridiplantae; phylum Streptophyta; class Magnoliopsida; order Malpighiales; family Erythroxylaceae; genus Erythroxylum; species Erythroxylum ulei. The sequence goes on from JANITX010185832.1 coordinate 8,377, forward strand.
AACCTGTGTTGCTTTATTATTATGATAGATAGTAGATTAAGAAGCTTAATATAGATACTCTTAGGTAGCAATATCTGTGTACTAGTGGTAGGAGTGTGTTCCTTTGATTGTTTGGAACCATTTGTATAACTTCTTGAATTTTTAATACAATTTATTTAATTTATTAAAAAAATTAACTAGAGTTATTTCTAGTTAAATACCAACTGTGCCTAAAATATGATCCAATATCTCATATTTAATTCTAAAATTAAAATGTGATCTGATATCTTATATGTAATTCTAATATTTCTTAAACTTTATAATCAAGTTTAACTTAATTAAAATACATTTTTCTCTTTAACTCATTTTTTGTGTGTGACCATTATGTTCCTAAATATATTTTTAATGGATAAAAATTGTAACCTTAAATCATATTTAGGATAGATAAATTAAACTACTTTAATTCATCTTTAATTCTCTAAATTAAACAATTCATATCTATAGATCAAGATTACGATCTTGAACAACATTATGACCAGCTATATATTTAGGAATGTAAAAGTGATTTTATCTAATCTTTTCATTTCAACTATTTTATCATATAATGTTCTAATTAGACATAGAGCACGAATTAATATCTACTCACTTTTGAATCCAATTATGTTAGTTCTCTATCACTAGTATTTGATTTAACTAATGACATTTGAAAACTACTTTCAAAGTGTCATCCATTTTGGCCAAGGATTTTTCAAATCAATACTAATTAAGAACAATAAAATATTCTCTTGAATCACTTTAGGGAAATGGATCTTATATTGATCATTCAACTACCTCTATATCGTTTATGTTATATCTAATGACTATCGACTAAGCTACCCTTGAGTAGAATAGTTTATAAGTAGTATTAAAACATAACAATCCCTATACGAGAAATTATAGAGATCTCAAGTAAAAGGATCTCTTATACAATTATCACAACGTTAATTTTCATAGACATACAAGTGATGTTCCAATTAGATTTTTCATATGGGGGCTTGTTCAGTAAATTTTTTCTCTAAAAAGCACTTATATGATTGTTTAGTATCTCCATCCTTTAGTCTATAAGATTGTCTACTTCCTTCATAAGGAAGAATCATAATGTGTGCTATTTTTTTACGTTTTATTAATTTCTAGACTTAATAGAAAAATAACTATGAATAATTTAAGGATAATAAATTAATTTAATATGAATCTCATAATTATGATCTCATCATAATTTCATTGGTAATGTATATTTATCCCATAGACTTTAGTATATAAATCTAAATATGTATAAGATAAAGAATGACTTTAAATAATTATGTCACTAAACTACAACCAACCAATTAAATGTAATGCATAAGCTAATACTTAATACATCTTATAAGTGAGTGAAACATAAAGAAGATAAAATTCAAACAAGTGTTTATTTAAGTTTTAATAGTATCTTTATAACTTCTCTTATTTGATAAATTCTTACATAGATATAAGTGGCTGATAGTGCGTCATAACTCTAGTCAAAATAAACTAGACCTCCTACTGTAACAGTGGTGAGTCTAAGTTGTTGGCCCCCGAATTCTTTTCTTATTGAATAAGTAAGATTTCAGTTTATTTTTGAGGTTTTGATTGATTTATTATTTTGTTTGGAATTTAATTAGCATGTCAATGATTAGAGGATTTATTGCTTAGATTGATGGAATTAGAAGTATTAAATGGAGAAAATAATCTTAAGTTAGAGTATAGTATGGTGTAAGTGAAATTGAAGAACTAAAAATGTATAAGGGCAAAATGGGAAGATCACTTAAGGTTTAGAGGTATAAGGCTTATATTGAAGGGCATAATGGACATTTGATGATTATAGGAATGGAAATTAGAAGAACAAAAATGAAATGAAGAGGGAAAGAGGAGAGTGTCGTGGAAGAGAAGAAGAAAAGAAAGAAAGCTAGGGTTTTGGGATTCTTGAAGTATTTGAAGATTTTGAAACATCAAAAAGTAAGTATATGTCTAAACCCTTCTTGATTATTGGATGAAGCATGGTTAAGGTTAGTTAGAAGTAAAACCAAGGTTGAATGTGAGAAGGAAGTTAATGAGGAATGGTTTATGTGAAGGTTTTATTGTTTGGTTAATGATCAAAGATAGATTTTGATGTTTTGTTAACAATTTTAGGTATTAATGAGTTTTGAAATGAAGTATAAGAGGTGTCTTAGGGTTAAGATGGGTTAAAATTGAACGATGGAAAGTGTATAAGTGAGAAATGCCAAGAAAACATGTTTTCGGGTGGATTTTGGGTTTGCACGTCGCGACGTGCTATGCACACGTCGCGACGTGCAACAGCATTCTCGTCGCGGCGCACTCGCGGCGAGAGTCCATTTTCTAGTACTGACGTCCTTCGTTATTTTGGGCATAACTTTTGATGTAGATGTTCCAATTGAGTGATTTTTTATTCTATGTAAACTAGAGACATAGGGCTACAAGGTTTATGAGTAATGGAGTCCAAATTCGGTCTATAAGAATCTCCAATTTTAGATGGAAGTTGAGCATAGCATTTTTGTTTCAGCATAAGTTATAGTTTAAATTGTTAAACTATAACTTCCCGATTTTTACACCAAATTGAATGGAATTTTAGTTGTTGTTTAAGGAAACCAAGTGAGGCAAGAGGAGAAAGAGGAAAGACACATTTGAGCAAGTAGCAAGCAAGGATTTTCAGGAGGGTTACATATTTATGATTAAGTAATAGCCACTAATGTTTTCTTTCAAATGAAGGAAATAAACGATTTCAACTACTTCATGAACATGCTTTATAACTCTTTGAATGCTTTGAGAAAGTGTTATGTTTTTGACATGAGTTTATTGTGATGATGATTTATGAAAAGAATATGAAAATGATTTCTGAGAAGATGTTATGTTTGTAAAGAATCAAGTTTCGAAATTTTGCCAT
>JANITX010185839.1:0-11311 GCA_027564395.1 Erythroxylum ulei
CTGAACAAGGTTCTGATGGAGTAGGAGTATCAAGAACGTACAACTTCTTCTCTTGCCTAAGAACTATTCTTAAGTTTCGTAGTCAGTCTGAAAAGCTGGGTCCAGTCAACTTGTTAGCATCCATGATGCTCTTTAATGTCAGGTTGATACTCATCTTCAAATTCAATAATCGGAAAATATAAAAGGAGCATATATTAGTTTATATCCAAAAATCAAATAAAATAAGGACTTTAAAATATTTGATTACTGCCACTATTTTCTTCAAAATAATAGCCCTCACAATTATATCGAAAAATTATCAAATAATTTCTTAGTGGGCTAAGATCTTATTTAAAATTAATTGATCTAGTTTGCTCAACAATCTAACTAAAAATAAATTAGGAAGAAAACAACTTTTCAATCACATCTCATGAGACTCCTAAAACCGTTAGGTGATAACTTTTGCCAAAATTATATCACTTATATTATTCTTAACTCTGTCTCTAAATTTATATGATTATGAGTTTATTCATCCAAATTATACAATTTTAGTTAAGTACCTATTAATTTAAAATAAAATATATTTGATTTAAAGTGACTTTGAGTTTACTCAACAAGCCAAACAATAAACAGAATTCTGGTTTTATTATCAAATAATGAAAGACAACCATCACGTTCATAATGTGTACTTAATATTTTATTGAGGGATTTAAAATTTCAAAAATTTCAGATCTCATCAAAATAATATAATCTCATTATATTAATAGTTTCAAACATAATCTAATTTTGAAAGAAATTATTTAAAAATTTGCTTGATTCTAATTATTGATTTGTTAACTAATTTAATTTAATAATTCAACTTTTGAAAAATTAAACTAAATTCCAAAATATTCCTAATAAAAATTCCCTTTGGAAACATTTTTCAATTTTATTAGGAGTATAAACTAATTTAATCTCCATTAAATTTATTTAATTGAAATTAAGGTTTTAAATATATAAAAAAAAGAAGCAAGGGAGAGTTTCTAGCGCGTGCTACTTAGACTTGCCCCCACTGATGCTAGGCGCGTGACCCACACGCACCATCGTCTTCTCCAAAAAATACCAACGTTTCTGCAATTGCCTCTCATGTTCCCTTTGATGTCTAACTATAACTCATCTTCTCACGTTGTTGGTTCTCACTGTTGGCCACCACGATACTACTACTTCTTTCCTCTTTGCCGCCTACGTTCGGTTTCGATGGGCGATTAACCCCCATCATCTTACCAGTGGCAACACCAATCAATTGGTGTCGCCACTTAACCAACACTAGCGACGTTTCACCGCTAGTGAGAAACTCTACCAATGGCGTTCACACCACTGGTGAGTTTAATCTCAAACAAGCAGGCAGGCAAAAATCAAAAATAAAAAAAGCGTTGTTCCAGAAATCAGAAAGGCCACAGTAGGCATAAACAAGCAAATGAAGAGTTGTTTAAAAAAAAAACGCTGAAGATAGATAATAATTACCCAGAAAGAGACAATAACAATTAAATGCATATACATGCTCTTTGTTTTTCTTGATTCGATGTTTCAAAGAGCACAGTCAGATCCTCATCGTATAAACCAATCAATTTCTAGAAAACGTGGGCATATGCAGAACTCAAAACGCAAAGCATACTAAAACAATTTTTAGAAGCATTGCAAAGGCACCGTATATGCTCTTAAGGGTTTTAACTTTTAAGAAATAAACTTTTCCCGTATGAAGTACAACAATTGTAACACAGAGATGGGCAGAACATAAAAAAGAAGCAAACTGAAAATAAAATTTTCAGAAATCACAACAAAGAGCAATCGTGGAAACAATTTCCAAAAGAAGGATTTTATTCTTCAAAATGCGTGAACAAAGTGAAAATCAAATTTTCAAAATGCAGAACATAAACAGTTTTAGAAATCAAAGCTAAGAGTAGTCGAAATGGTGGTTTCGGATAAAACAAAACCATAAGCATAACATATTACTTTTATCAAATCAGCGATGAATCCAAGTGAAACAATTAAAAAAAGCTCTGATACTACTGTTGAAATCCAATAGTGATCGAATCACGAGCGCGATGAAAAACAAAAATTTTACAAATTTCAAGCGAATCTCAATAATGGAATAAACTTCAATAAAATATAAAACGATTTAGAAATCATACCTTGTTCGCTTTCCTGTTGAAAAATCTTTGAAACTTTTTCTGATTGACCAATCACGAGCTGTTCAAATGTCCAGCTTTTGATAGTATCTACAGAGCAATTTTCAAACTGATTTGAGAGGAAGAAGACAAAAGTGTTAGCTTCTAAAAAGCTCTTCCCTTTAAATAAAAAAATCATAAGAGTCTTTTATTTAAATTAAATCTCTTTAATTATAATTAAAATCAAATTCTAATTATAATTAATTTAATTTTAATAAAATCAAATATCTCATATTTGATTCCCCAAACTTTATAATTAAGTCCAACTTAATTAAATTGAGTTTTCTTTCACAAATTGTTGTTTGCTGTGTAATCCATTAGGCTCCTAATAGATTAGCAATGATTATAAATTATAATTCTAATTCACAATTAGAATTGAATAAATTAAAAAAAATTTAATTTATCTTTAATTCTCTAATTAAATAATCCATAATCATAAATCATGATTTATGTCTAGCAACATGTGATGATTACTCAAATATCAGGAACGTCAAAGTGATTGACTTAACCTGTTCATGCATGGCTATAACGTATAATTTAATCCTTTCGTCATTCAATATTCTAATTGGACAGAGTATGAATATAGTGTCTACTCTTATTATCCAATCATATTCATTCTTACTAATTAGTAATTGATATCAATTCACTCTAACCAGAGAATTCTTTAAATCATTACTAATCAAGAACAGTAGAATATTCTCTCTAATTCCTTTAGAGTGACAAATCCTATATTAACTTACTCAACTATCTACATTCTACATATGGTTCATTTTGTTTCCAGTTACTACCGACTGAATTATCCTAGGACGATTCATAAGTAGCATCAAAACATAGTAATTCCTACACTAAATACCTTGGTACTCTCAAGTCTGAGGATCAATTATACAACTATCATTATGAGATAATCTATAGATACATAAGTAATATTCTATCCAAAATTTTCATAGTCCAGTCAGTTCAGTGACTTATTCTCTAATAATCATCCACACATTAGTTTAAGTCTCCTTATACTTTAATTTATGAGATCGATTACTTTCTTCATCGAAAGAAACATAACGTATGCTAGTTTTACCAGTTCAACATTATCCAGTCTTGATAAAATTACAATTAGGAACATTTAGGAATAACTTATAAGTGTAAATTGAATCTCATAATTATGATCTCATCATAATTTTCATTATACAATAATTATTCTAAGAATTTTATCTTTAGTATTAAAACATAAAATATTAATTAAATTAATACATCAAGATAAATAAAGCATTTTCATTAATTCAAAACAATGTCATACATTAATTTGCATTTAATTAATTGGCTACAAAGACATAAACTAACGCAGTTTTCAGGAACTGAAATATAATAGCTAAACAAACCTCTAATTTAGTCTTGTGATATTTACGAGCAAACTTGTGCCACCGTCCATGACCAGAATTACTATATTTGTTTGAACATCTTATCACAATTGCTGCTTATGTAACTGAATTAATTGGTTCAGATGGGGAATGTCGATCGCCTTAAATAAAAATAAAAAAAAGAAAGAAACTCTAGTGGTCAAACTTTGATGTCATTAGCTTTTATTTCCTTATCTAGTCATTCTTTTTGGACATAATACTATCCTTGCTTGTCGAAATAAACTCCACTACTTAATTTATGTCCGTATTCCATAATTACTGAAATAGTGGTCACACTGGTCAACCAAGTCACTAGACCTCCTTATTTAGAACAAAATATATGTTGAAAGGCCTCGTATCATATTCATATTTTTGGCTAACTTTGTCACAAGAATATAATTTTCAAGGTATAATTCGATAATCAATGGACAGATCATTGGGTACTAAAGTGTTCCAAGTTAGGCAATGTTAGAAGCACAAGGTGCCAATTCATAATTTAATGTGTCAGAATAATAATAATATAATCAATCACGAACGAAGTTGCAAGTATTCACTTTTTTGCATTTTAACTCAATATCAAATGGCTAATCTGTAGATAAAGACAGACATAGTACATTAAAAAATTATTATGTGCATATCATTACTCCACTAAGTTCAATGAATTTCGTTCCAGATTCAATTATTCATTTGAAAAGCTTGTTCATATTGCCTTTACTAAAATCACTAGCCTACTATAATTAACATATAGATTGCATATTTGAAATTTACATACAAATTTCATGCTAAGTGAACCACACAAGTTTTCATCCGCCTTATTATGTTGATATTAGATATTTGAAAGCAAGCTGAAATTGAATGGTGGCAACTTGGTGGAAGTAATTAAATATCTTTGGCACATTCAAACTGAAGACGGTGATGATACTACAGGTGTTGGTGTTGAGCTTGGATCAAATGCAGTCGGAGCTCTTGGAGGATTGACTTCCAGAGAGGGTGGCGAATCTGGTGGAAGTTCCAGTGTTGGTGCTGGTGGTGAGCAAGGACATGGAGCTATTGGAGGATTAACTTTAGGGGAGGGTGGAGCGAATGGAGGACTTATCCCCGGGCAAGGTGATGGAGGTGGTGGGAATAGGTTTTGCGGCGGTGGTTGAGTTAATGATGGTGTAAATGGACTCGAGGTTGGACACACAATTGGCACGGGTGGTGGAGGTGGAGATCCAAGAACTGGACATCCGGCTGGAGGATTAGTTGCCTCAGGTGGAGGTGGTGACATTACAAAGGGCTTTGGAGGATTTAAAAAAGGTGATTTTGGAGGTGAGGATTTAGATGGACTGGGATGGTGATAAAAAGGGTTTGGTGGCTTTGAACTTGGAGGGCGAAGAAAGGGTTTTGGTTTTGGAGAACATGGTGGCTTTAAAAAATGTTTATGTTGTGGCGGCTTTGGAAACACTGGAGTTTGTCGAGATCCGCAATCAGAACTGCCACAATTGGAGGGAAGAGGCACTTCCAACTTTTGCAGATTAACATAAGCATCCTCTGACTTGGCCATTTTCGTAAACAAAATAAGATGAGTGAAGATTGACTTCAGTAACCATATACCTGAATCCATTGTTATGACCTTTTTTTTCTTTAATGTGCATTTGATTCATTGGTGCGGTGTGAACAACTGTTTCCGTATATATAGGCGCAAGTCTTTATCTTTTCTGTGGCACAAAAGTTAAGGGGATCATTTGACAGCTAAACTCATATCTAGAGTTAGATCTATATTAGTGTACTTTGTTATAAAGAACCTTCACATGCTTCAACTAAACAAAAAGTTGTTTACTTCGGTAGTCATGATTTATGTCCCTTACTTTTCGAGCCATTAATTACTCGATGGACATTGACAGAACTAAATTGAGGTTGTGAAGGGACTAAGCAACGAATAGTGCTCAACTTAAAATAAAGTAAAATCGTACTCTGTTAAGCTGTGCACCATGATATGCGTTAGGCACTGGCACTCGTAATTACGTAGGAATCGATTTTTAAGTCATGTAAGCCTCGTAGTTTCTAATAAAAATAATTTCCCTTGATAGAAAAAAAAATTGGATAAGGTGGCTAATGGATGTTTTGCCCAAGTTCACACGAACTGTTGTAGATCGTTCAATTAGATTAATTAAAATCGTTAATTTATTAATGGGATGTCATAGTTTTCTACGAGGAAGGATATGGTCTTATGTTTTGACAGGCTAGTTTGTAAATTGTTATTTTATTCCTTACAGTCAATTAATTGATTGTAATTTACTAACATAATTATGAAAAAATTATTTATTATATATATATATTCAGATGTAGATGATGAAGTCTATATGATAAATATACATTACTAATGAAATTACGATAAGATCATAATTACAAGATTTATATTGCACTTATATAATATCCTTAAATTATTCCTAATTATAGTTATATTAAGATTCGACATTACTAGAGTGTAAAAAGACTAGCTTATGTTATTCATCCTTATAGAAGATGTAATCTATCTTATGTCCAATCAAAATATTGTATGATGAAATGATTGGGTTATATAGAAAAATCATGTCTAAAATCACTTTAAAATTCCTAGATATTTAGATGGTCATGATCTATTACTAGACCCCAATCTTAATTTATGAATATAAATTAGATAATTAGAGAATTAAAGTTAAATTAAGGGAGTTTAATTTATCAAACCTTAAATATTATTAAGGGTTATAATTTATTTTCATGACTAACATATTTAGGAACTTAATAAGTTGCATATAAAGAACGAGTTGAAAAGAGAAAAAAAAAAGTATTTTAATTGCGTATGATTTGATTGTAAAGTTTGAGAAACTTTGTGGTTAATCATAGGATAACTAAGAAATAAGGATCCATACAAGATATTAGATCTTATTTTAGTCAAATTAAATTTTAATTAGTTGTAATTTAAATAAAATTAGATTTTTATTTTAATTAAATAAATAAAAGGTCTAAAATCAATTATGAATAGGCTTAGACTCTAAGAGAGCTTGCACTTCTTACCTAACATTCTTTACAAAAATTATAGAATTCACTTAACATTTTCTATAAATATTGTCAGAGATTGAAAATATGTGTGACTATGGCGATTAAGATCAGTCAATTTTAAAAACAGTATGAGGAAAACTATAAAAAAGATCAAGCTTTACAATAAAGTATGAACTATGATTCATGCTTTAATGTGTTTTATGTGTTAATCATGTTATAGAATTTAAGTTATTTTGTCTTTCAAAAAATTAAATAAAAAGCTTTTGTATTTATTCTACTGTGCATAAGATTAAATTCTACCTCAAGTTTCCAATAGTAGTTTCAAAGCCATCTTTAAATTATATAATTTAATCAAAGTTGTTTGATTCTTATTGATTAAAATTTGGAATTGAAATTGCAAAAGTTGCAAACCCTCAAACCTTAATTAGAAAACCTAATGTTAAATTAAAATTTTTTACAAATACATTAAGTCGTAAGCTACTAATAAATTTTAGAAATTCAAAATTCTTAAAAGTCTTATGCTGAAATCATATTTGATTTAGTTCGGAAAAATTTAGATGAAAAATAAGCTTTCACCAAATAATAAGCTATCATCACTATTTAATCATTCTAAGAACCTAGCTCCTAACACTATAACACTAAACTATGACTAATAAGTTGTTGATGGTGAGCAATTAAGGTTCAACCTTAGTTTTAGAAATATAGAAATTATAAACTTAAATCTTAAGAGAGTGGAAATACACAATGGTTTAGGAGGCACATCAATTTAGTGATTTGGGTGAAGAACTTGTAAGCCACCACTATGGTATTACAGAAGCACTATGAGGCATGACAATTGTGGGATTAGTAGCAATAATTGGTCCTTGCCTTAGAAAATCATTAGAGATGTGTGAGTGGTTAACAACTACAATTGGGTTCTCGACGCGATCCGAGGTTATTAATGTCTTCAATGCCATACACTATTGCTTATTTGATGAAGATGATGACTAGATATTAGACTAAAATGGTGGTGGCCACTTATAAGTGGAGGTGTCAAATGTGTTGGAGAAATGGTGGCACACTTCGACAACTCCTGCTGGCAGCAACTACTAGTTTAGTTCCTTGAGTTGTGACATCAAAAGATGAGCAGCATGGTTGTGTTAAAGAATGATAGTGATGTAGCAATGGTCGACAATCAACAAGCTTTGGAAAGATATGATTGGTGTAATCCTTGAAGACATGATTAGAGGAGGAGGGGTAGTGCTGGAGATAAATATTGCTCCTCCCATCATCATCGATGTATAGGGTTATACAAATGGGGTGGTGGCAATAAATCTAAGGAAAGTGGTGGCTAGTTTAGGTTAGACGTGATTAGGGTTTTCTTAAGAGAACAAAGGGGGTGTCTAGAGATGGTGTTAGGTTTATGTTGCTAAGACACCACCTTTTTTAGACCTTTTTCCAAACATCTTTGTTATGGCTTAAGATTCCAATAACCTGACTGCTAAACAAACCTTATCTAAATCAATTGAGCATTTATTGTCTCACATTCCGTATTCATTAAGAATAATCCTAAAAGCAAGCATCATGCTTTTACATATGGCTCACAACCTAGGCACAGAGTTTAGTAATATCAAGGATAACATGAAAACTCACCCACTCCGTTTTAGGCCTTAAAGATGCTTACATCAAGCTTTCATTCATTGTAGGCATCATACATGTAATCATAGGACATTTCAATAGCTTATAAGAACATTTAATAACTCTAATTCCGAAAGGAAGTTTCCTCATTATGCATACACACATGAAAATGAATATATGTATCATTATCACTCATATAACATGATATGCCACTTTATAGTAACTATGGACATGTTGATAGATATTGATTTCTTAAATATCCTTTGAAAGTGGTGGGTTGAAAAGAAGAAGGAACTTTAAAAAAAATGGAACCAAGCTTAGTTCGGTTCCTACAACACATTAATTAACTTACTTTGTAAGACTATTAGAAAAGAAAGAGCAAATGGTATATAATAGAGATAGTAGTTATTGAATTAAGTATAAGTAAGGAGTTTATGCACTTTCTCATCATGAATCGAACCTTCTTGTCTCCAAGAAAGTCTAGAAGATGTTGTTGTAGGGTATGGAGAATTTAGCCACCAAAGACTTCACAAAAGGGTTAATTGTTGAACTAAGTGAAAGAGATGAGAAGGGCGGCAAGCCTCTAATAGATTGTGAACTAAAGAAGAATCTTTATTCAAATCTCTCATAATTAATTCTCAACATGAAGTAATTATCGATCCATAATTTAGAAATATGTGATAACTTACTTTTATATGTGAATTTAAGTATAAACCCATGGTGGTGATTATTTGTGTTTGAATTATGAATAAGGTATTTAATAATTGTTTTCAAATTTTAAACCTTAGTACCTAAACTTTGATATTATTGTACAAAATAAGGACAATAAGCTCTAATTTACATTAATTAGTAATTATTTCACTAATTTTGAATAAGATTAAATTGTGCTTAATTAGAAAAGAATTAGGTATGCTTGATGCAAATTCTATATAATAAAGATCCCCTTTAATTTTATTGATTAACTTTGTGTGTTTGAAGTCTCTTTTAATATTTTTTATAATTCTTAATTGATATTACCATAACTCATTAAGTGTTTTTATGTTTAAATTTTATTTTTAAAGTTATTTATTAGCTTTCCAGAAAATACTAGTCGACTCATATCTTAGTGTGGTAAACTAGTGTACAAAAAAAAAATGTATTTTCTACCTTTCCAGTGTGTTTTTCTTTGTTTTGTCACTTGTGTGGTTGCCCATACAGCCATACTAGTCAACTAGTATCCTTTAGTAGTTGATCAATGTCCCTAATTTTGAGACTCTATTTCATTCTCAAAGATTATAAGAAGAGTTTGAACACCATCTTTGGTTGATAAATAACCAATATAGATCGATCAATAAAATTCACTAATAGACTAATAAATCATGTTTTAAATCCAGAACATTTTTTCCTCAATGCCTCCACTACTTACTTTTGGTTATGTCTAAAACACAAACAATGAATTATTAGTTAAAGCATGTGGCTGACAAATCCTCTTGTGTTTAATATCTCCTTCACCTATTTGCTTCTATTATCATATTTTATGTTTATATCCTCCAAAACCTCACTCTTTTCCTTGAAAACAACATCCCTTATCATATAAAAGCCTTATTAGATTGCATCAAATTAAAATTGATCATTTTTTAATTTTATCTTTAGGATTTTCATAATTCTTCTTAATAAAACTCTCTAGTGAGAAAGTTTTCGAATCATGATCCAATTCATCTTTTTTTAAGCAAGTTAGCTTGACGTATGACATTTATATTATTCATTTTACACTAATAGATTTCTTTGGATGATTCCAAAAATAGGGAGAAAGTTCGATGATATTAGATTTAAGGGGAGTGATTACATTTAGGAGGAGTGACAAAATTTAAGGGGAGTTATTATTTTGTTTATTTTTGTATTTCTTGCGCTTTATATGGTATGATTGAGTAAATTTATGTTATCTTCATGAATATATATTTCTTTGAATTTGAGTATCTTTTTGGTTCTTGAAATTAAATTATGCTCTTCATAATGATTTATGTTTTCTGTATGCATTAAGGGGAAGCTAATCACTATCTTGATATTTATTTGTGTGCTTAATTTTATTATCGTTATTATCTAACATCACAAGTATTTTTTTATCATAAAAAAGGGGAGATTATTGAACCAAGGGAAGTTCCAATTGATGTTTTAATGATAACAAAACATAATTACTACTCATGTGTTTATTATTTTGATGAAAAGAAATATTAGAACAAAATGAAGCCCTAAACTCAAAAAGATAGTATATGAATTTGAATAAGAGAATTTGAAGTGTACAATCGATGAAGTGAAGATTAAAATAAGAATAAAGGAAGATTAAGGCTCATAAAGGTCATATTGCATTTTGTATTATTATTTGAAATCTCACTTTGTTTTGATGATTTAGAAGGCTCATCATGCATAAACATTTCATTATATAAGTATTTTGATTCATCTAGAGGCATTGAAGATTTTGGGTTTTATATAAAGGCCTCTTGGTATTTAAAACAAACATTAGGGAACATTTTTAGAAGTGTTTAAATCATAATTAGATGAAAAAAAATTGATTTTGATCACTTCGAGTTGTTAAAATTATGTTTTGGGGTGATTGGTTGACCAATATAAAGTAAAATTATTAAATTTGATGTATTAAGTTTGCTGTAATGGTTGATGTTTTGGTCAATCAATGTGCCATATTAGTCGATCAATATGCCCATTAGTTGACTAATGTTCTAATAGCTAGTGAATCTAAAGTTTTTAATGCATATTGGTTGTCCAATACACTATTTATAGTCATTTTAAAAACTAATTTTTGGCTTTAACGACTAGTAAGGTTCCCAAAACACTATAAATATGTTTTTTCTTATTGGTTTTAGCATCGATAAGGTTTTGGGAGTTATATACACACGTTTTAAAGAATTATTAAATCATTTGAGCATCATTATCTTATATTTTTGTCAGTGGGCCATTTTGAGTTATAAAGTGAATAAATGAGATATTTTTTAGTTGTAATATTTTATTGAGGTGTTAGATATTGTATTTGGAACTGTTTCAAGTGGAATTAAAGTTCCTATTCACTTTGGAAGAAGATTATAAGAAGGGTTCCACTTA
>JANITX010185909.1:0-11307 GCA_027564395.1 Erythroxylum ulei
TCTAGAAATTCCTCATTTTTCACCAAAAAATCTAATTCACTAGTTATACACTTCAACTCAATTTTCAACATATGAAAACCACAATTCTCAATATAATCACATTTATAACCAATTATACCCGAAATGCCAATGAATGCACGTATAATCATTTTAATGTGTGCAAAATTCAGATTCACGGGCTTGTATTCTAACAATATGCATGAGCATAAAAATGCAATTTTTTCTTAATCTCTCATTGATCTCACATGTACCGTATTTTTGGATTCTAACTCTTAATATGAGAATGGGATGTTACATTTCTCCCCTCCTTAATAAATTTTGTCCTCGAAATTCTTATCTGATTGATCAGGAAGGCAGGGGTATTGTTTCCTCAAATACTCCTCCATTTCCCATTCGACTTCATTACTCGAATAATTTCTTCTAATCGACCATAGTCAATGTAATTAATCCATCCTCTAATCATTTCTTCAGATATCAAACTATCTTAATAGTTTCCTCAATATAATTCAGGTTACTCAAAATTTTCACTTCGCAAGCTAACAATGCATCTTTGTCATATCATATCATTATTTCGTAGCATATTCACACATCACATATTATGAGTCTAAGACATCTTTTATCAGTAATACTAACTCATAATAATTTCATACAGACTAATTCATATCAGCTTAGCTTATCCTTTTTTTCCCGAATCTAAGCACACCTTACCAAGGTGGTAATCACAAAAACAATTCATCTTTCCTTTGATTATTCACTTCTCTTCAGTGTTAATACACTCAACTCTTATGTCTATCACACTATATTCCATAACTTCTATGTTGATCCACCAAACTCATTTGTCTTTCTTGAGTCACTTACTTTCTATTATAGGTTCTTTTCACTCATTATAGTATCCCAAATCAATTCTGGCCTTCAACTACTTTTAGGCCCACTTTATTTCAATTTAAGGGTGAACGACTCTTTTTTTCATATAACGTCTCATACAATATTCTAATGATATCACTATGATAATGATTGATATGCTTAAAGTTAATTATGACTATACATTGACCTCATATTCCTATAAACTCCAAAATATAATTTTTAAGCATATCTCCAACAGTTAAGACTATTGGCAACTAATATATGCAGTCACTTGTTTCTACATCCTCTACCATTAAGTACTATTTGACGTATTCCTACTAGGATGTATAGCTTCAGTTTTTCTTATGATTTCTCTAACGGTCTCCTTATCGGGTACACATACTTCTTATTTCAATCACAAAGTATCATTTTTCCTGTTTAACTCAAAAGTCAGATTTGTTTTCAATTCCTCAATAAGATTCACAATTTCTGAATCCTCAATTTGGGCTTTTCTAATCTTTTCATGTGAAATTGATCTTAAATTCAATAGCTAATAGTACTTTGATTTGCCCAAAATTCAACTCAACATTCTATGCTCTTCATTACACTAGGTTTGGCAACCTCAATATCTAAATTTGTGCTATTTTGTTATTGAATTTTCTGTTCAATACATCTGATTATAACACTAGCTTTACTAGGAAATACTCATTTGTACATCACAATCTTCTAGTAACTCTATCCTTTGTCTCAATCTCATTTTCAATTCTTTCAAACTCAATAATTACCTCAAAATTTAATGATTTCTATAAATTCCGAAATGTCTCTGTATATATAATTTCCCCAAACTTTCAAGCAATCATTATTGTAGCAAATTTCAATTTACATAGCGAATAATCAACTCATGAGGCTTAAACCGTCTCCATGCATAAGAAATCACTTCATTATGTTGCATTAGATTTCATCCTAATTTCTAATGTGAAACTTCATTACATACTACATAGTCTCCATAACCGAACGATATAATTACATCGGTGTTATAATTTATCAAGGATTCTTTTTACAATCATCAGTACATACACTTTATACGTTTTCCTTCAGACATTTTTGTCAAGGACTAAGATCAGTAAAAACTCCTTAACAATCTCTGGTAGTATCCAACATGTTGCTAGTTCTAAAGAACTCCTAATGTGCCATGTTCAAATACTGTACCACCCATAATTTATTTGATCAAGCTAAGATTTACTTTTATGGAACTTGGCATATATCCGTTTCTACCTTTATGATATGTAAGATTTCCTTAAGTATTCAAAATGTTCTCTTTACTATTCGAATACATTTAAAATACCATCTATGATCATAGTCACTAATTAATATAATTTTGCTCGGATCACTTTAATCTTCAATACCATAATACTATCGGGGCATTATTAACTCCAACAGATATAACCCAAAACTCCTTATGCCCATATTTGTTCTCGTAATTCTTTAAGTATCTAATTCCTCAATGAGGTAGTATTCTCTTATAATATTTTCAGTTTCCCAATTGGCTTCTTTTCTCGAATGATTTTTCTCAATTCATTTAATTTTCCCTAATTTTCACATGGATTTATTCTAATGCCTGCTCATTCATACTAGTTTCTCCACACATTTCGATTTATTAGACGTCCTATTTTCCTGTGTTAGTAACACCTTCATCAGATCTGATTTATATCTCATATACTTAATGTCAACTCAAATTCAAGATTCCAATCCCATAGTTGGATATTTTTCATCGACAAAATGCATACACTCTCTGTAGCATATTCTACATCTTATGCTTGAGTCTCCATTAGGATTAGGACTTCAATATTATTTCTGATTTATTCTTTCATTGATCATTCTATTTATTTCTTCATTGATCATTCTTAAGAATAAGCTACCGAGTTCGCTTAATCTAATTCGGTTAAATTCTTCGTCGAAAGAAGATTTCTTATTTCTACCATCTATATTATTCATGTAACTTTTATCAATCCATTGTTTCCATCACTATTTATCAGATATTGTTAGTACCTCAAGAAGATTAATTTCTATTATCTCTTATAAGGTGATAATGTTCTGGTTGCCAAAACCCAATGAAGTAGTAGACATCATTATTGTCACACATGCTTAGATGTGTATCATCAAGGTCATCCCATTCTATCCAGAGATTTTTTTTGACAGATCACCAATTATATTACAATAGTAATACTGTGATCTCAATTGATCATAGATAATATTTCTCTCTTTATCCTTGCCACGATTGGGGTTTCCTCGCATTGACATATACTAACATCAACTTTACCCCAATTCTCCTGAATTTACCTCTTCTAGTGTTACATCATGTCATAATGATTTAACTACCATATTGGGTGCCTTAACTCGTCTAAATTGATTTATCATCTTTTTCTTTATATCATTTCTATCTCATCTTCCTATTGTCATTTATTTCATCATCCTATATGTATATTCTCAATCAATTTGTAATTATAAAGGCATAACCATTATGAAACTCTAGTCTCCATTCCATAGACATATACTCATACTGAATCATAAACTCTTATCACGATAATCACACAACCATTCTAAGTCCAAGTTCAACCTTTCAATGTCATAGAAAGATTTATTTTTTTTCAACTTGGCTTATACGCTTTAATCTCATCATTTTTACTTATATCCTTATTTTCCTCAATCCATCCACAATAATACATTCATGTTTATATCTCATTCAAGGGTATACCATCACAGTACAATATTGACATCAGATTCCATAATACATCCACCAATACAATTGTGTTAAATCTTTATCCATCATATCTAATCATATACTATTTCCCATTTCTAACTATCCACAAACTTTCATTTTCTGAAATTATGAAAAAGCATAATTTTTCTCACAAATTCTATCAACTCAAACTCTTAACACATACTCATGTGAGTGACTCATATTCATGCGACTCATACTAGGAATCAGTTGCTACTGTCTGCTATAACATGTCCAAAATGCATGTAACTTGACATATATTTTGAAAAAAAAGGCCCATGCAAGATACTAATTCTGGGCTCTGATACCAAATTGTAACACCCCACCCTCGCAAGACACGTGCCCAACATCCTAAATGACATCTGAGTGTGAATCCCGCAAGAGTGGCAAGCTAGAATAGTCAACTCTTGAAAACTCAGTACAAATTTTTTTTCACATTTATCATACACGTATGCAGAATCAATAATCAAATTTGGGCCTATACTTTCTATTTCATAAACATTGAAATCACAATTATTATTACACTTTTATCAATTTCATTTACAAAACATTTCCAAATTTCGAAAGTTAATATATACAGAAACATATTCAAATACACATGATAAATTTCGGAATACATTCTTTCATAAAAAAATTAATGAAAATACTTATACAGACGCGAACTGATCCTAACCTCTATCTCTTACTTATATGCAGTGGCTATACTCCTGTTAGCCTAATGGGGTAACTTTTTAGAGCCTAAAAAGCTGTTGTAAATTTTGGGTAAGTTTTACGAACTCAGTGGGTGACCATCCTCGGTGGCTCACTCAATCACATAACACATACAATTCATACAAATCACATTCATTTCATATTCACTTTAGACATATTTCATATTTATAAATCATTCAGACTATCTAAATCATATATATCGCATTCATATGCAATGCTTATGAGACTCACATTCAATTTGTTACTTTGTTATGACCGAGTGCCTTTTTCACTGGCCCATATCCCTTAGTGGATTCCAGGCTGGCCTATATCTCTTGTGGATACCGAGCTGAATCAAATAATGTCCCATAACCCTTAGTGGATACCGGGTACATTGATAACTGAGCTTGAGGCTTTTATCACATATCAAGCTTTAAGCTCTTTTTCACTGGTGACTCCGGTCACAACTGCCTTTATCTTTCATGCATTCATGTAATGAAATGTGTCAATCACATATTTTCAGTCAGTCACATGATCTCATTTACAAATTCCCATATACATTCTTATTGGAACTTAGTCCGACATTCAGAGATCACATTTAGAAGCACTTATTTCATCATATTCACATACAAGTAGCACTTTAATATAGTATTCATGCATCACAAGTCTCGGACCTTCAGTGTCTTAAATTTAACAATCAAATCACATTCATAATAATTCAATACATAATATAAACAAACAAGCAATAAAGTAAGACCATCTAGGTCTACTCACAGTACGCTCTAGATTTTTGTACTTTATACCGTTGGAAAGCTAAATGAAAGATCTACAACTTTCATGAAGACAATTTTGTCAAAATCTTCCTAAATTAATACAGTTTTTCCTTTGAAGTCAGAGCATACATTTTTCCTCACCCCTTTTTATCTTTCCTTTCTTTTATTTTAAACCAACATCTCTATCTTATCTTCTTTCACTAAATCCGACACTTCAAATTCATTTATACTCTTTCTACTCCATTTACTCCTCATTGTCAACTCCATTTCAACTAAGTATCATTCACAAACGAATCCATGATCTATATTTGATCATCAACCAAAATAGAACATATATATTTACCCATTCATAAACAATTTTTTGCACTCATCTAAACACCACTTTGATAATCATTCAATCTCAACATCATCTCTACAACAATATATGAATTATTACCCATTACATATATACAATCGTAAGGCATTTACATAGACTTTTCATCATCCACGACACACACATGAAAACTCACATAATCAAGTCATCAATCTTACATTTCTCATCATTCTAGTTCATTTAACAATACCTATGAAAATTAACAATTTACATATTTGATTTAGCTCCAAAATCTCACTCAACCCTAGCTTCACAAACAACCTACGGTCATCATTTTAAAGGATGGAAGGCTTAGGGTTTCTTATGGAAATGAAGAAGATAACATGAAGGAAGTAGCAAGTGAAAGATGGAAGCAAGGTTCAACCTGGGTGAGTTGAGAGTGAGTGACAAAAATTGAGAATGAAGGAGAAGAAGAAGAAGATCCCATGAAGAAGGTGTAGAGAGCAAGAATAAAACACTCACTTGGTCTTCTAAATTAAAAGCATCGTGAGAGACAAACAAAAATGGTCTTTTAACTTAAAAGAATGGTGGGTTTTAAGACATGGCTTGGCAAGTGACAAGTGTCCAATTTCTATGAATTCAACTATGTTCTCTTATTTATCTGGTCCATTTAAAACCAATTTTCTTCCAAATTTTCAATAACACTAGTCATTAAATCCCAATGTCATTCATAAAAATTTCCACTGCTATATGACTCTTATTTATACTACTATTCATCAATTGTTCTGCCACTTGGCATTTTTCCTAGTCCAAAAACACCCTTAAATTTCAGAAATTCCTCATTTTTCATCAAAAATTCTAATTCACTAGTTATACACTTCAACTCAATTTTCAGCATATGAAAACCACAATTCTCAATATAATCACATTTATAACAAATTATACCCAGAATGCCAATCAATGCATGCACAGTCTCTTTAATGTGTGCAAAAATTCATATTCACGTGTGTGTATGCTAACTATATGCATGAGCATGAAAATGCAATTTTTTCTTAATCTCTCATTGATATCACATGTATCGTATTTTTGGATTCTAACTCTTAATATGGTAACGGGACATTACATCTCACACATAATATATATCAAATATATACAACGGAAAATAAACGGAACCTCAAAAACCAAATCTACTCATACATATAGATATAGAAAAAAAAACATGAAATTTAATATGTTTACATACCTTTCAGACAATCTCCTTCATTCTTTAATCTTCTTCACGTTGGGTTATCGTAAACCACAACAATCAATATAAACCGTCTCTAATGAAAGTCCACATGAAGATTAAAGGATGAAACCTTACTAAGAGATGGCCAGAATTTTGTCTTTGTGCTAGCAAAGATAAAAACTCTTGTGAGAGTTAGAGTGAAAAAGAGTGTGTGCAAGAAAAAAACCTTTCTTTCTCTTATGCCATACAAAAGATGCACAAAAATCATCTCTATTTTCTGCACCATTTGTCCTTCCACAACCCCCTCTTTAATAGAGAGTTATGGGAAGTTAATCGTTATGAATAGCATGCATTAATGGAAGTTATGGGAAGTTAGTAACATGCATTAATGGAAGTTTGGGAAGTTAATGGCCAAATTGGCAGTCAACAACACTTGTTTCTAATCCATTTCATGCAATGTTTTCTACCATGATCACATCACTATACAATCCCAAAACACTCTCTCATATCTTAAACCACCATTTAAGACATTTTTACTTATCCTTCGGATCTCCTATATGTGTGACCTATTAGGTTTCCGGTTATGTTGGCCACTTGAATTAACATTTAATTCAAGGAAGTCAAGAGTAGTATCTAGCAACATGTTATGACCCCCAATTGACCTGAAAGTTAGTGGTTTGACTACGAACCCTTCTATATGCAATGTTGTCATGCAATTCATCCTTTCAGCATTTATTCCCCATTTGGTTTAGAGTATGGTCAAAGTGTCAACTCCTACTAGACTGACTACGTCACATCTAGTCGAAGTGATATTAGATCTTATCCTGAGGATCTCATTACTCTATGTACCATTGAAGACTCTCTTCATGAAACATATCTGCACTGGCTAGAGACTCCCGAGTAATGGCCCTGATAAGAGTTCGTAGGTATCATCTCCTTCTATTAAGAGTAGTGAATCCTTTATTGGCTACTTAGTTACCTCTGAATAACTCAAGCTATGCCCAATCACCACCCTATGGGTAACCCCTAAAAGGAATTGATGAATGGAGTCAAATCACAGGATTAGTATCCGAGATATCCTTAAGTACCTCAAGTCAAAGGATACTTGCACCATTACTATGATGAGACTATCATTGACACTAGAATAGAATATCCATATGATTGTCTCATAGTAGGTCAATACAATGTACTTACCACCCTTAGTAAGCATCCACATGTTAACTCTAAACAACTCGTGTCTATAGCTTATGAGATCTACTACTTGATCCAATCAAAGAGTATAACATGTGCTAGTCTATCCGGATTAATGATATCCCATCTAATTAATCTTATGACTAGGGAAAGTTTAGATACTAACATAATTACACATGATAGGAATCTCATTGTCATGATCTCATCATGATTTTCTCCATGCTATGTTTTATATCAAGAACTTCATTATATCAATTTAAGATCAACACCAAATCTATAAATGTATTGACATCAAAATAATGAAAAATTCCTTTATTAATCATAAAATGATTTGTACAACAAGTGTTAAAGGTGATTGCCTTTAAAGCACTTCCCTAACAAACTCCCACTTGCAATAAACCAATCGCCTTGATATCTAATACCATAGGTGTGTATATATGACATAAAACTCTTTTGAGAAATAGGCTTAGTCAACGGATCAACTATATTCTGATCGGTGGGAACTCTCTCTATCTTGACATCATTTCTACCAATGATTTCTCTAATCAAATGGTAGCGCCTAAGTACATGTTTGGACTTCTGATGGGACCTGGGTTCCTTTGCATATGTTATAACCCCACTGTTGTCACAATACAACTGCACTACGTTAGCGATGCTCGGAACCACACTAAGTTCCATGGTGAACTTCTTATTCTAAACCGCTTTCTTTACCGCTAATGAAGCTACAATGTACTTTACCTTTATCATTGAATCTACAGTCATCTCTTGTTTGGAACTTTTCCAATTGACTACATAACCATTCAGTGTAAATACATATCTAGACTAGGATCTAGAGTCATCCCTATCGGATTAGAAACTGGCATCAGTATACCTACTTACCACAAAATCACCTTCTCCATATACCAAGGATACATCCTTAGTTCTTCTAAAGTACTTAATGATATTCTTGATAGCTAATGACCCTCACTAGGGTCCAACTAGTATCTGCTCGTAACACTTAGAGCATACAATACATCGAGTCTAGTACATAATATAGCGTACATAATTGATCCTATAGCTAAAGCATAAGGAATTAAACTCATGCGAGTCCTCTCATCTTGTCTTTGGGCACTTAGATTTAGAGAGTGTAATCCCATATACTATGGGAAGATAGCCTCTTTTGAACTACTCCATGCTAAACCTCTTTAACATCTTGTCTATGTATGTAGATTAAGAAAGACCAAGCAACCTTTTAGATCTATCTCTATAGATCCTTATCCCTAAAATATAAGTTGCTTCTCCAAAATCTTTCATAGAGAAGTTTTTAGCTAACCAAATTTTGATTGATTGCAAAGTTGAGACATCATTTCCTATTAGCAATATGTCATCTACATATAGTACAAGGAACACGATTTACTAATCTTTTTATACATACACGACTCATGCTGATTTTATAAGAAACCAAACTCTTTGTTTGTCTAATCAAATTGGATATTCCAACTCTTGGATGCTTGCTTCAATCCATAAATAGATTTCTGAAGCTTGCATATATTTTCTCCATTCATGGATATGAAACTATCAAGTTGTGTTATATACACATCCTCGGTTAGGTTTCCAATAAGGAAAGTCGTCTTCACATCCATTTACCATATCTCATAATCATAATGAGCGGCAATGGCTAGGAGTATCCTAATGGATTTAAGCATAGCTACTAGGCTAAATTTTTTGTTGTAGTCAACACTTTGCCTTTAACGATAATCTTTAGTTACAAGCCTAGCTTTATGGGTAACTACATTAACCTTTATGTCAGTTTTCTTCTTGAAAACCCATTTACACCCTATAGATTTTATCCCTTTGGGTAGGTCAACCAAAGTCCATACTTGGTTTTCATACATGGAATCCATTTCGGATTTCATAGCTTGAAGCCATATGTCAAGTTTTAAACTCTTCAAAACCTCTTCATAGGTAGTAGGCTCATCATCTTCTATAAGCAATACATTGTTGAGTTCACTTATGAGAAATCCGTATCTCTCGAGAACAAAACGTATCCTACCTAACCTACAAACTTCTTGTGTGTCAGAAGGTTGAACTATTGTTTCATCTTCATGAACAATAGTCTTTATTCTAGACAGTTGATCTGCGTCTGTTTGAGCATCTTGACCACAAGTTCAATTTTTCTCCCACTGTCTTCTCTTAGAAGAAACTCTTTCTCTAAAAAGACAGCATGTTTTGAAACAAACATCTTTTGCTCTGAAACATGGTAGAACTGATATCTTATAGTTTCCTTAGGATATCCTACAAACAGGCACTTGTCAGATTTAACTTCAAGGCTTCATATAAGCAGGACAATCCCAAACTTTCATATGAGAAAGATAGAGTTTGTTGTTAGTCCATACCTTATATGGAGCAACATCAACTGACTTAGATGGGACTCTGTTTAATACATAAAAAAAGTTTCAAGTGTATACCCCCAAACGGATTTTGGTAAATCTGCTGAACCCATCACATACCTTACCATGTCTAACAAAGTTCGATTTCTCCTCTCAACCACACCATTGTGTTGTGATGTGTAAGGTGGAGTCCACTGGGACAATATTCCATTATCTTTGAGATAATCCAAAAACTCTTGGCTTAAGTATTCACCACCTCGATCCAATCGAAGTGATTTAATACTTCTCCCAAGTTGTTTCTCAACTTCATTTTTGAATTCTTTGAACCTTTCAGAGGCTTCAAACTTGCATCTTTTAAGATCCACATACCCATAGTGAGAATGATCATCGATAAAGGTAATGAAGTATACGAACCACCTTTGGTATGTACGGACATCGGACCATATGCATCAATGTGTATTAGGTCTAAAAGTCAGCAGATGCCTTCTACTGCTTCAAGGACTCTAGAAAGGCCTTATAGTTTCTCTTCTAGTGGCCATCCTTGCCACAGTGGAAGTAAGTTCCCTTCGAGGCATTCTTCTTTGCTTTCTTGTTACTTCCCTTAGGCCATACGAACTACTTCTTCTTTTGGCTCTTTTCTTCGAACCAAAAGAGTCCACCAATATCACAACCTTGCCCTTACGGATAGATGGCTCAACTGCCTCAAGCATATTGACCAGCTCAGGAATTGTGCTGGATATATTATTCATTCGATAGCTAAGCATAAATTGTGAGTAACTATCGGTTAAACCCGTTAGAATTAAGTCAATACTTAATTTATGATCTAAAAGAAAACCCAAGAAGGCCAACCGCTCGATGTAGCCATTCATCTTCAGTGTGTACTGCACTAGAGATGTCCCCTTAACGATCTTGAAGTGAAAGAGCAATCGTGAAGTCTTGAACCTTTTAGACCTTGCTTGCTCATCAAAGAGCTCACTAAGATGATAGACTATGGTATGAGCATCAATAGCCTCGTGCTACTTTTGCAGCTCCGGTGACATAGTTGCTAGCATAATACAACTAGCCATCTCACTATCATCGAGATGCTTCCTATATGCCCTCTAATCATCATCAGAAGCATC